>JAKLNC010000079.1:0-112496 GCA_022813145.1 Barbatosphaeria neglecta | reverse complement strand
ATTTTGTGTGCCCATCACATAGAGCTCTGGGTGGAGGGGCAAGCTTAGGAAAACTACAAACGTGCTGGGCGATTGCGGTGGCCCCCCCCCCCCCCCCCCCCCCCCCCCAATCGGCCCCCTTGCGTGAGGGAGCTTCTGGGCGATATCAGCCCACACATGGTTTGGCAGGCGGGACTACTAACCAAAGGCAGGTAAGCTGCCATTGCCAGGTACCTGGCCCACTTACCTAAGAGCGTGGGGGTTTGCCGACACTGCAGGCGACCTAACGGCCCAAAAACATTGCTGAAAACATGGGAACATGGCCAGAAAAGAATCACCGGGCGACTCACCGGAGCATCTCTAAACATCGTTGAATACTGCTGAATATCACAAGACGCCGCTAAACATCACGGAACACGATGGAGCGTCTCCGGGATGGTGGCCTCTCGACCTGTGGTTGGGGCTAAGACATCCTCTTTTAATTCGATAACATCCTAGCTATTTTCTGAGTTATGCATATGTATCTTCCACCTCGCCGGCCATCCCCGCCCCCTGCCAGCCACTTTCCATCGAACATCCTCCTCCCGAAACGTCTCGAGGCATGTGTTCGCCGCGGCTGGGCGCAGCTGGGCCGAGCAGTGTCATTTCTAGGCAAGGCGGCACGCGGTCAGCAAGGCTCGCACTCTTGGGTTCGCACTCCTAGCGCTCTCAGGATGGGCAGGATTCGGGCAGGGAGGGGGAGACGGGTACTCACACGCAGTCTGCTTGAGGTGCACGATGCGGCCCTTGGTGTTCGAAGCATGGCTGCCGAAGGCACGCTGGTTGGTCATCTCCTCGCGAGGGAGGTCCTGAGGCACGGCGGTCGATGAGTCAGCGACGCCGGCGGCGGGGGGCCAGACGGCCTTCCAGGGCTGGTTGTTGGCGGCAGGCATGTTGAGATTAGGGGAAGGAGGCGATGCTCTAAGTTTTCTTTTTTTGTAAAGTTCGAAGGGCTGGAAGCTGATGTTTGCAGTGGTGGTTTCTAGTAATGGAGCGTTGAGAGCTGGGATCCAGACGGCGGCGAGCGGTCATTTTTATACTCGTGAGGTCCGGTCTGGTTTCGTCCGTCTCGCGCCGACGCTTCTTTACTCAGCTGAGCTCCTTGTGCTCTTTCTGTCTCCGCACTCCGTCTGTGTCTACGCACTCATTCCGCTCAGCAGCAGCCGGAACTGGCCTCGGCCGCGAAGCTGAGCTGCGACTTCGCATACGGCCCTCTCTGCCGTAGCCGCACCTTCGCTAACCTCTCTAAAGCGAAGCAAGCACGAGCGATAGCGCAAACAGTCAGTGCCGCCACATACAATTGCCGGCGGTAACGGCGTCTCGCAGGAAGGCCCTCGCCAAGCCCGAGCATGTGTCATACTTGCTCTATCTTGCGCAGCGTTGCTGGCTTTACTGGCCACGAGTGATTCTTGCAGCTGCGCGCCTACTTCCATATGCACCCACTACATAACATCTCGCCTGTGTATGGACTGCCACAGTGCAGGAAGGCAGTTTAAGGGCATGAGCGCATTAGAGAAGGACCAGTTCGAAAGCTATGAGCGCATTAGACAAGGACGTTTTCGAATGAGGAGATGTCGCCGCATCCGTCGTGCCTAACCACCGGAAGCGCCCTGCACCCCGTCACCAATGCGAGGCTTCCCCGCGTGCGGCCCGCGCCCTTTCGCTGCGGCATGGAAACTCCCTCAAACATGCTCGTGGCGGTGGCCAAGAACAGGCCCGCCCAGACCGCCGCAGCCGCAGTGCGCGGTCCTTGTTGTCTGTTGGTCCTCACCCTCGCCGAGTGCGATCCTCGAAGATCCCCGAGATTGTCAGAGATCCTTGAGTTCGTTGGAGATCGCCGAGATCTTCCCGGCCAGTGCACTCGGCCCTTGATGCGGCGTCCTGTCCCATAAGAGCCCTCCGCGCCGGAGGCCATCCCCGGCCGATCAACGCCGACGTCCACGTCCACGCCTACGCCTACACCTTCGCCTACACCTTCGCCTACACTTACGCTTACGCCTGCTCGGAGCCTCGCAGAGCCTTGGTTAACACTAGTTAGCATTGGTCGATAGCGATTCTGGTTTCAGCGTCGGACGCGATATCACACGTCATGTCGGACACCATCACCGCCACCGTCCGCTACGTCCAGAGGGACCAGCAGCGCGACCCGGGCGAGAAGCCGTACATCCTCCACTACGAGGCCCCCGCCGGCTTCCCGCAAAATAACTTCCTTATCAAGCCCGTTCACGGCGTGCGCATTCACAACCTGCGCGCCGCCGGTCTCCGCTACGACGAGCACGGGATGGCCATCGCCTCGCTGGATAGCAGCTGCATGCGGCCTGAGGCGTTTGACGACGACGACTGGGTCGAGAGCGTGTACCTACCTGAGCTGCACCGCTGCGTGTGCAAGGCCCTGGGCGCCCGCGACGTGACCGTGTTCGACTGGATGGTGCGCAAGCGCGCTGCCTCCTTCCCCCGCCGCAATGTCGGTGAGGACAACGAGGAGGCGAACCAGCCCTCGCTGTCGGCGCACATCGGTAGGCACCCCAGGACCCTGGCTCAATACTGCAGAACGCTAACGCTGAGCGACGCTCCTCCAGACTACACCACGGCCGAGCTCGCTTCGCGGGTGGACGCATACTTCGGCCAGGACAAAGAGGCTATGCTAAGCCGGCGGTACCAGGTGATCAAGTAGGTGCTTTGCTCGTGCAAGCCTCCTAATAAATCCTAGCTAATCAGCGGCGCGGCAGCATCTGGAAGCCCTTGTCAGGCCCCTGCAGGGACTTTCCGCTGGCGTTCCTGGACCCGCTGTCGGTGGACCGCGACAAAGACCTGCTCGTGGTCGACGAGGTGTTCCCCACGGTGGCTAATGAGGTGTTCCAGGTGTTCTACAGTCCCCACCATCGCTGGTACTACATCCCCGATCAGCTGGACTCCGAGGTTGCCATCTTCAACGCGTTCGATTCCGACAAGGGCCAGGCCTTGGCCGTTCCTCACTGCTCCTTTGACCTCGGCGAGGCCGGATCCGGCATCCCGCGCCAGAGTATCGAGGTGCGCGCCTTCGTATTTTATTAACGAGGAGCCTATGTACCTAAAGTCGAGCGTATTGGAATCAACAGCAGAGTATCTCACTGTGGAACGTCTTGTTCCGTCTACTTCAGTCTTGTTCAATGTAGAGCAAAAGTGACAAGATACCGGACACTAGCTACCTACCTACAAGTACTTAGGTATAATGTAGTGTTCCCGAACGGGCAGCACCACTAGGTGTAGCTCTGGCCTTATTGTGTATGTAATTAGGTAGGAGAACCGGATCATAGGATCACCTCTCATCAAGCGGAACGCCGCGCCGCGCAGCCCACATGTTGTCGTAGCCAGACCAGATGTCCGGGTCGGTGTCGGGCGCAAAGGTCTTGGTCGAGTAGTACATGGTCATGTACACGCCCGTGCGGGCGGTGTAGGCGAACGAGACGAACGTGTGCGTGCCCCTGCCGCCGTCCAGATCGTGCGTCGGGCTGCCAGCAGTTATAGTACATCATAAATTAGCGCGCCAGTCGGTCAAGCTCTCGCAATCTCCTGCACTCACAAGGCGGAGTCCAGCTGGCTCCGGTACTGGGCGGCGAAAGCGCCATGTCCGCGGCGGGCGAACCACTCGGCCAGGGAGGCGCAGAGTTGCGCGTCGGTGCCATCCAGCTTGCGCACGGGAGCGTGCATCTTAAGCTCGGGGGCGGCGCGTCCCGGCGCCATCTCGACGGCGAAGCCGCAGTACGAGCCGGCGGGCAGTACGCGGGCGTGCTCGACGTCGGCGTCGGCGGGCAGTCGGAAGAGCAGGGGCCAGAGCTCGGCTAGAGCGGCCATGCCTGCGGCGACGTCGGGGCCGGCCAGGCGTCCGCCGAGGCTGAAAGCGTCGCGGGCCCTGGCCAGGGTGTCGACGCTGGTGCGCAGGTAGATCTTAACGCGGGCGGCGGCGGAGTCGAGGCAGTCAACGCCGACCATCTCGATACGCGGTGGGGGGCCACGGTCGGGCGTGGAGCCTGCGGAAAGCGCAAAGGACGCCAGGTAGTCGTCGAGGAGGGCGAGTGAGGCGTCATAGTTGCCGTGAGGGCCGTTGCAGCGACGCGTGGCGGCGAATACCAGGTCCCTGGTGGGCGTGTCGGTATAGATCCACTTGAGCACTGGCATGAGGTAGGCCTTGGCCAACCGGCGGCCCCCGTGGAAGAGGTCGAAGGCCAGCCAGACTTGCGATAGAGGCGTGCCGGGGGGCCGGCGAGGCAGCAGCGCGGGAGCGGCATCGGCAGGCAGGAAGAGCTCGTCGGCGAAGCGGTCGTAGGGGGCCAAGCTAAAGGGGGTGTCGTCACCGGCGGCGGCCATGGCTCTCAGCAGCAGGCCGGCGGCGTCCTGATTGAACGGGTCCGCGGGGGTGCCGCTGGCAGCGCCCACGGCTTCAATGGTAAAGCGCACGGTGCGCGTGGGGTCGCGCTCCTTCCAGTTAACGCTCAGTTCGCAGGCAGACCCGTCAGCCACGGGACACGGCTGGAAGACGGGGCGCACGCCGGCACGCGGGTACGGGCCTAGGGCGCCGATGATAAAGCGGTGGTACCAGCGGAGGTGCGCGAGCTGGTCGGCCTCGCTGTAGCCGCAGGATGCCAGCAACTGGGCCAGCGACGGCGCCGTGGCCTGCCACCAGAAGCGCTGGTCCTCGTCCGGGAGCTCGAGGCTGGCGAGGCCCTTGGCTACTGCAGCGGACGGCCACTGAGCGCGGTCGGCCATGGGGTTGGAGAGTGGAGAGTAGGTACCTGTAGGTAGGTAGGTAGGTAGGTAGGTAGGTAGGTAGGTAGGTAGGTAGGTAGGTAGGTAGGTAGGTAGGTAGGTAGGTATTGCGAGACACTAGCCGGTTGGCAGATGCTGTATGGCAGAGCTGTATGGCAGAGTATGGTCGGTGCTGTATGATATTCCCTATATCGCGGCTCCTGTGCGCGGTCCCCGTATCACAGTTCTTGTATCAGATCCTCGCAGCCCGTACGTGTTCACCCAACCCAGTGCCCTAACACATTGCCTATTACCCCCTACGTTTATTATGTACCGCCGAGTCCGCGCGCAGGTCTCCGAGGGGGGCCATTTCTTCCCGTAGAGGAGGGGCGGGAAAGGTGAGCAAGTTCGAGTGCATACCTGGGATAGCTGGCCAACCTACGTCGCATCGTGGCTGCAGGTGGCTATGAGTGGTTGCGAGTGGTCGCGAGTGGACGCGCGAGTGGCGGCGGGGAGGGCCAGTGCTTTACAAAACGTGCTCTCAAGGTAAAATGGATGCGCGAATGTCAGTAGAGGAAGCAAGGAAAAAGAAGGAAAAAGGAAAAAGAGGAAAAAGAGATGCAATGAGCCGATGGAGACGCGCAAACAACGTCGGAGGCCGGCCAGTAATCAATACGTAATTCATGCGCCAAGCAGAAACTCCAGCATGGCGCCAAACACATCCTGGCTTTCCCCTTCCGCTTGATTTCTTTTTTTTTTTTTTCACTCTTGTCTCCTTTCCCTTGGCGAGCGTTCATTTTTGAATAGGGGACTGCTTTTGGTAGCCGTTCTCAATCTACACTCTACACTTGTCTTCTTTCACCCCTCTAGCACTTCTCCCTGCCTTGTCTCCACGCCTTAGAAACGCAACGCAACGCCGAGACTTGGTAGGCATGGCCGACCTCGAAAGCTCGGGCGACGGCGGGCGGCTGCTAGTCCTGGCGGTGCTCGGCATGCTGGCGCTGCTAGTGTCGCCGCTAGCAGTGCGGCTGCTCCGGCGGGTGCTGCTGCCCCGGCCTTTGCCGGGCATCCCGTACAACAAGGAGGCGCTGGGCCGGTTCCTAGGCGACGTGCCGGCAATGCGGGCGTCCGGGTCGATCCGGCTGTGGAAGCGCGACCAATTCGCGGTGCACCGGTCGCCCATCGTGCAGATCTTCGCCACACCCATGGGCCGGCCGTGGGTGCTGCTCAGCGACTTCCGCGAGGCGCACGACATCCTGACGCGGCGCACCGCCGAGTTCGACAACAGCACGCTGACCTGCGACAGCTTTTGCAACCTCGCCCGCGATGGCATCATCAGCATGATGACCTCCGATCCGCGCTTCCGGCATACTAAGGAACTCGTGCGGGACATCATGACGCCCACATTTTTGAACGAGGTGCGTCCTGCTGGTTCTGGCTCTGCCTGACCTTGCCTCTGGCTCTGGGTCTGCCTGACTTTGCTTCTAACTCACCCTTCTACCTACCTAGGTCTCAGCACCGGAGATCTACGAAAAGATCGCTACCCTCTTGGACCTGTGGACGGCCAAGGAGCGGCTCGCCGGCGGGCGGCCCTTCCGCGCCGACGCGGACCTCAACGCCGCCGCCATGGACATCATCATGGCCGTCACTTTCGACTACCCCCAGAGCGACACCACCTTAGCGCGCAATGTGGCTTTGCTCAGCCGCAGAGCCCCGCTGATGGCCGAGGGCGGCGGGCCGGTGGACCCGGTCGTCTTTCCGGAAGTGCCCATGGGGGACGAGGAGCAGGCTTGCGTGTACCTCACCCACAGCGTGGCAGCGGCCTTCCGCTCGCTGGTACCGCACCTGGGGCACTGGTGGTACCTTCAGAAGCCCGAGTCCCGGAGGGCCATGCGTTTGCGCAAGGAGCTTATTCAGCGTAACATCGACGAGGCCGCGCGCCGGCTGCAGGCCGCGGAGGCCGCAGCCACTCCGGCCGACGCGAAGCAGCGGTGTGTCGTCGACGCGATGCTGCAGCGTGAGGCCACGCTAGCCCGGAAGGGCGGCGTTGCACCTAACTTCCACAAAGGCGCCATTTACGACGAGGTAAATCCTCTGCACCCGGGAAAAGCCCTCGCGCCCCGAAGGAGCCCCCTCAACCACCCCCCCTTCCCGGGCCTTTTGCGCCGCGGAGCTAACACTGACTAGCTGTTCGTCTACGTTATGGGCGGCCATGACACCAGCGCTACCACGCTGGCTTGGTGGGTCAAGCTGATGGCGCGCTGGCCCGAGGCCCAAGGCCGCCTGCGCGAGGCCCTGCACGCAGCCTGGCCGGAAGCCCGGGCGGAACGTCGGCTGCCCACGGCGGCAGAGATCACGGGCGCGCGTGTGCCGTACCTGGACGCCGTGGTGGAGGAGACGCTGCGCTACACGCACATCGTGCCGTCGGTGCTGCGTGACACTACGTGCGACACCACGATCCTGGGCCACCCCGTGCCCGCGGGCACCCACGTCTTCTTCTTCAGCTGCGCGGCCGGCTTCACCCAGCCGGCGCTGCCCGTGGACGAGGCCGCACGCGCCGACGCGGCTCGCCGCTCCAAGCAACGCTTCGGCGAGTGGGACGCCGCCGACGTTGCTGACTTCCGGCCCGAGCGCTGGCTGCGCCCCGCCCCGGCTGGCCCCCCCGGCACCGTGGTGTTCGACGCTTGCGCCGGCCCGCTGCTGGCCTTCGGCGCCGGCCCGCGCGGCTGCTTCGGTCGGCGCCTGGCCTACCTGGAGCTGCGCGTGGCCCTGGCCCTGCTGGTGTGGTCCTTTGAGTTCCTTGAGCCCGGAGGCCGCCTCAACAACTTTGACGTGCTGGATATGCTGCAGCTGGTGGCCAAGGACTGCTACGTGCGGCTGCGGAAGGTCGATTACTAGGAGAGACAGGAGCGTACGAGTTAGTAGATAGTGCCTAAGGTTCTAGGGGGTAGTCCAGGGCAGGTAGGCCGTACAAGTCATAAGGCCGAGAGCCCGCAAGCGAGAATGCCCCATTCGCAAACCAGTTGAATCAACTGGACTTCCATGAGCCTCGTGAGAGCGTGCCCTCACGCCAAGGCAATATTCCCGTGCAACCCGGAATCATACGGCCGGCATGGACCGACACTGGCCATCCAGTCGAGGGGTATTTCGGATTACCTGCACCTATCACTCGTATGAAATACTTACTCATTACTCGCTAGTTACGGGCCGCTGCCATCATCCGCCCACTCCGCTCCGCTGCGCTGCGCTGCAAATAAACTTGCACATCGCGGAAAATACTTCATACCTATCCTATCGTACGATTACACCGGCATTGTTATGGTACGCATTAAACAGCACACTGAGAACCTTTGCTCCCTATTTTTGCTTTTTATGGCTCTTGCTTTTTTTGACCTCGTTTGCTGCGCGAGGGCGAGGCTGCGGAATGGCAGGGCCAAAGCGGTGGCCGCCTCGGGGGGCCCATCGCTAACGGCTCCGTCTGATTCGCCCAGCTGGTACTGGTAGGCACCATTAGGCCATTCCAGCCAATGGCACGCGCAGGGAGGGCGGGCTAACTCGCTCAATTGTGCTCATCCCGGCCTTGGCTCGCCTTCGCGTGCCCAGTCTGGCTCTCGACGCCACTGAGTATTGCCGCCTGGTCCGCCTCACCGCGCTCGCCGCTGGCTGGGTGCGCTCGCGGGCGTATTAATATCGGTCTTTTACTAATTAATGAATAGCATCCGGCCGGCGGATGCGAGGCAACTTGCAGTACGACAATACCGCAGGTGTCCATCCGTCCTCTAGCCCTCTTCGTCTTCCAGGACGTAGGACGTAGGACGCAGGACGCAGGACGCAGGACGCAGAACTCCAGTCGAATGTTTCGACTTCATCGACTTCTTAGGCTCTCCTCGATTCCTTCAACTTCTTCGACTTCTTTCGGCTTCTTCTCCTCCCTTTCCCCCTCTCCTCCATCCTTCTCAAGCGCCTCACAACCGCGCTCCCCTCAACGATGCGCTTCCTCCTAGCCGTTGCCGGCCTGGCCACCCCCGTGGCGGCCGCCAAGGGCTTCACCGGCCGCGTCACGTACGGCGGCATGATCGGGCTGGGCAAGCTGCAATACCGCCCTGTCACTTGCGCCTACGCCTGCCAGGCCGCCTCCTCCGGCTGGATGCTTGACTGCAGCGGCGATAGCAACACGGACTCCATGCCCGGCATGGATATGCCCGGCATGTCCGGCATGGCTGTCATGGCCCCGGCGCCGCCCACTCCCCAGTGCTACGCGAATAATGACCCCTATCTCCAGACCCTGGCCTACTGTATCAGCACCCGCTGCCCCGCCAGCCTCGCCGTGTCCCAGCTGGAGGCCTGGTGGGAGCTCAACATCGCCGGCCGCATCCTGAACCCCCCCACCCCTAAGGAGTCCTACCAGGAGGCCCTGAGCCACGTCGCCACCCCGCCCACGACCGTGGTCAATTCCAGCCATGTGCTGACCACGACATCGCTCACCAGTGACTGGTTGTACCAGGCCCAGTACGGCTCTCTGGCCGGCATTGAGGCCAACATCTCCATCGACAACCAGTACACGTAAGCCGGGTTCCCCCTTGCACTCCCTTACCCCGTACTCCCTTACCTCTCCCTTACTCTTTTTCCCCTCACCCCTTTCCCCTCCCTCTGCACTCCCTTACTTTTCACTCCCTTACTCCTCGCTCTTTAACCTGCTTTCCACCGTATCTCTCCTTCGGCTGATAATCCGGTGTTTTATACCTAGGCTCGCCACTCTGCTTAGCTGCGCCCTGCTGCCGGTTTTCTTCTCCCTGCTGCGCTTCCTACCCCTACCCCCTTCACTCGTTAGGTGAGTCCGCCAAGCCGAGATGCGCGCGACAAAAAATGCGTCGAATTGCCTCCATGATTTCCTTGTCCCAAGTTCCTCACCGGCAACTGATACCTCGTGAGCCGCACAGCAAAATTTACGCCCATGTCATCGACCCCCCCGCCTTCGGCTCCCGCCACCAGGTGCCGGCCCTCTTCGGCCTGGGCATCGTGCCCACCCGTGGACAGGCCCTCTTCATCTTCTACATCTGGGCCCTCAATATAATCCTCTGTGCAGTGAACTATCCGCTCTACTGGCCCAACATTTGGTTCACCACCATGCAGCAGGAGGTTTCGGACTACGTCGCGGACCGCACCGGCATGCTGAGCTTCGCCAACTTCATCCTAGCCATCCTCTTCTCCAGGTGAGAGCTTGCCATCAGAAGCACGTCTTGTTTTTATGCTCACACCCGCTCCGCCTAGCCGGAATAATTTGCTACTCTGGGTCACCAACTGGTCCCGCTCCACCTTCGTTATCATCCACCGTTGGGTTGCCTTCATCTGCATCCTGCAAGCCTGCATCCATTCCGTCCTCTACCTCGAGATCCAGCTGGCCTCCGGCCCTGGCGCCCTAGCCTCGGAGAGCGCCTACCCCTACTGGTACTGGGGCATCATAGGCACCTGGGTTCTCGTCCTGATCCTGCCCTTCTCCGCCCTGCCCTTGCGCCAGAGGGCCTATGAGTTCTTCTTAGCCTCCCATAACGTCCTAGCCCTGCTAGCCGCCATCGCCTCCTTCCTGCACATTTTCTTTCGCTACAACTGGCAGTGGGGCTACGAGATCTGGATGTGTTGCGTGTTCGGCCTTGGCGCCTTCGACCACCTGCTGGCCCGCCCCTTGCGTCTAGCCTACCACGGCTTCCGCCGCCGCGCCTTCGTCTCCGTCATCGACGAGGACTATTTAAAGATTGAGATCCCAGGCGTCCACGCCGACGGCCACGCCTTCCTGTACTTCCCCACCCTGACCTGGCGCATTTGGGAGAACCATCCCTTCTCCGTGATCCCCGTGGCCGGCCCGCTGTCCAAGCCCCGCGAGCCGTCCGAGCCCTCTGAGATCACCGAGACCTTCGAGACCTCCAAAGCCTCCGAGCCGGGCACGCCCCCGCTCGAGAATCCCAAGCTTGCAGCGCAAACCGGCGCCGCCGACCACGCTCGCTTCCACCACCGCCTCTCGTCCGGCGCGCCCGGCATCGCCTTCTTCGTGCGGCGCAGAGGCGGCCTAACCGCCGCGCTCGTCCGCCACGCCGAGTCCGCGCCTGCCGGCATCCCCGTCCTCATCGAGTCCTCCTATGGCGCCGACTCGCCCGGCGCCTACCTAACCCTGGCCTCCCCCAACATCATCTGCGTCGCCGGCGGCGTCGGCATCACCGGCGTCCTACCCCTGCTCGGCCGGCCATTCCTAGCCCCCCCAGGCCGAACGACCCTCTTCTGGAGCCTCCGGAAGGAGCCTCTCGTTCGGTCCGTGAAGAGTATCATGGGCGAGCGGACCTCGCACAAAGAGGGAGCCGCCGCTGGCACCAGGGAGAAATGGGCCGATGCCAACGTCGTCATCTCCGTGGGCGAGCGGTTCAACCTCGGCGAGGTGCTTAAAACCGAGCTCCGCGACGCGCAGGGCGGCACTACGGTCGTCGTATGTGGCCCGCCCGGCATGTCGGACGATGTTCGGCTAGCCGTGTCCGAACTCGCCAGGAAGGGCTTCCTCGTTCGCTTCTCGGACATTGCCTTTACCAACTAGCAGTTGCCGCAATAGTAATGCCCGGGTATAAGTAATGGGCCCCAAATACAAGTAGTAATAGGCGAAATATCTATAATACTATCTCCTTTAGCTGACTAGATAACATCAATTAGCACCTCTTTGCGCGTCCTGCGCCAGCGCCTCATGACAAGGGACACCACAGTCCAGGACTATGGCGAATAACCAAGCTGAACTTTTCTCTCATGTAGGAAACTAAGTTACATATCTTGATAACGAAATAGGATCTCAATTTCCCGTAGTGTTACCTCCACCTTGTGCTACCGCTCCTCAAACGTGTCTGTCGTCGCAAGCCTCATCTAACATCCTTACTACCAGAGCAACTCTCAGGAAGACGCGCCGCTAGCCATTTCCATTCCGCTTCCAGATACTTCTCACATCTGCTTGTCAAATTCCAGCGCAGCGACATATTTGCCCATTAAGGGCAAGCTCTCCATTAACAGGAAATTTTCGTCCGTGTTACGGCCCCCGGACGGAAGTGGGCCATCCACGAGGCCGCAGAAAACTGTTGCTGCCCCAATTGGGATGTTTCAGTAAGGGCTCATTAAAATATCATTAGATGTCTTCGCAATTCTCTTGAACTTCCTCAAACCACCCTCTGAGCAAGTACGGCCACACCACTCATTAAGTGATGTGACTCAAAGAAGGAAAGAAGCTTTCAGAGAACCATAAGGTATAAGAGACAAGAAGAACCGTAAAAGGCCAGTTTCACGGTCGAAATTTCTTATGATATAATGGGCAATAAAATCATAGCAATAGCGAAAAACAAGCTTGATTAACGGTGTTATAAAATCATATAGCTATGAAAGTAATGTGTTTGAGTCTGCCACAGATGTCATGGTGGGCATCACATGACTAGCTTTGAATCATGTGACTAGACCCACATATTGTGCCTGGTTGGTACCCACTCGGTTGCCTGGACAACTTTCGTAGAAAGAAGAGTGAGGCACTTTGACTCTGGTTTTAAGACGAGTGAGAGATGGGGAAGTTGGAGATGGAAAAGCTAAAAATATGAAGCTAGAAATAGGGAGATTTTATGATTAGGGCAGGCGGGCTTAAAGGCTTTCTTTACATGACGTTTACTTGAAGATTTCACGCTTGCGTCTTTCTAGTATAACGTACACTCGATTGCTATAGCAAGGCTGCTGCGCTAAGAGCTCGAACAAAATTGACAAGATTAGTCCCGCTTTCGTTGTTCGCAAGGAAGCATCCTTGCTCGTGCTGTGCTTTCATGTTCGCATGAGAAGTTGCTGTTATGAGCCGCCTTTTATTTCAAAGAAACGCCTGTCACGCGTTACATGCCCTTGTTTGCCGTTGGCTCCTTTCTCCTACTACTGGGACCGTCCTCGTCATCGATCTCCACCTCGTCTTTAATCGGAGGCCTGGCATCTCCCACGGTACGGTAAGCTTCGCGCCCCAATTACTCTCGGTTGGTTAAACGTATGTATTATATGTTATTATATTTAGAATGAACTAACTAGGTAGCTATTTCATGACTGTGTACGAAGTGAACGGGGGTAATAAGGAGATGGTAATAACAGAAAGCGTGTAGGCCTGTGGTAATGCTATTGATTAAACGATCTGGATTGGGTCTCCCTCTAACTTCTGAACACAAACTGAGGAGTAGAAAGGATATGTTAGCTACCGCCGGCATTCCCCGACAGACTGTACCGTACCGGGCTGTATTGGAGTAATCACACCTGCCTAACGCCACCCTTGCCCCTTTCAAGTTGAGGCATGCTAAGGCCGTCGCAGCCAGTGCCGTCGGCGAACCCGAGCCGAATGTTAGGATCCACCGCTCCCATGCCTCGACCCAAGCATCCCGGATACCTAAACGAGAACCACAGCATGGTGCAGAGCATGAGTACACCATCAAAGACATAGACTGGCCACTCCTTCTCCAGAAGGTATCCATCCACTCCCGCAGCATACTCGATGGTCCGGAAGACGTTTCGGATCATGATGAACGCTGACGTGACGTAGAGCATGATGAGCATCCCACGCCAGGGGTTGTCACTAGCGCCGAGTCCACGTCCACGCCTTCCGAATCGCACGTGGAACACCAAAGCCGTAACGCAGAAGGTGGCGAACATGGCAACCTGGAAGACCAAACCCCCGACGATGATGTGTTCTGCCGTATCCGTGCTGCCGCCCGATGAGCCTTGAACAAGCAGCCCGGCGCCGCTTCCCTGGAGCAGAAAGCTAAAGAAGTCCCCGAAGACAAAAAAGCGGGTGAGCCACCGCGGCCGGATCAGGGAGTAGGCGTCGCCGTTGACCGCGCGGATGGTGCGGCCGAGAACCATGTAGAGAGACGCGGCGAATAGGACCGGGGCGAGCAGCAGAAAGACGGACTGCAGGAGATATGGGGGCAGCTCGCCTGTCGCGTTGTACGCTAGGGCTCGTCCTATATAGCCGATCACTTCGACTAGAGAAGCGGTCAGTCAGCGGGCGATCGATGAGGGGGCAGTGCGAAAACGGGCCAGGGGTCGATGTAAGATGCTAGGCTTACAGATGCCGCCGACGACAAACGGAATACAGAACCACATGCGATTACAGAACATCAGGTATGCCTGTAGGATCGTCGCCGCTGCGAAGAGGATAGCGAATAACACGGCAGCGGGAAGGTTGGGAATGTAATGCCATAGCGGGTAGCCGTGATAGGTCTCGAGGGTTGGCATCTTGGAAACAAAAGGCAGGAGCTGCCCCAGCAGTAGTATAGCGGCGGTACAGAAATTTGAAAACGATCCAAAATCCAAAGACAAAAAGGACCCAAGATCTTCAAGGAAGGGAGGCAGAATGGGAGGCAGAATGGGAACTGTGGCGAGACCCAGCCAGCACTGGATAATAGACTCTTCACCAAAGGGACGTCCTCCATCTTACCTCCTCGAGCGGACAAGCCAGAACTGATATATATATACGGAAGCGTTCCAGCAGCAAGACTCCAGGACCCTAACTGGACCTTGCGTAGACCCTAGCTAGACCGGAGCTGGACCCCTGGCTGGATTCCCCATTCCGCCTCACCCTATTTGCACATTAAGAGCGCATCGGATCATTATCGAATAAAACGGGCACCGCCATCTTTTGGGCTGGGCGTCTGAAGCTGTGTTACTGGCGCGTCCAAAGCAAATACGGCGTATTGCCCCTAGAGATTCGAACGGCAGCACTACATACCTACGTACCTAGGTACGTAGGTACGCGTCAAGTCCAGGGGAGCTATGAAGGCCGATTTGATTGGTTGAAGCTGCGGGCCCCCCGAATACGGCGTATTACCTAATAGCCTTAGTCCAAGTACTCCGTATTGATTCGCAAGACGGCGCTCGGCGGTGGCACCTGTCAGAACTGAGATTCAGGGGCCAGTTCCGTGCTAGCCGCATGAGGGAACCCCGGGCTGCTATTTTCTCTCCAACAGCGGGCGACGATTGACTACTTGCGACATTGCTTGCCAACAAGTCGTGGCCATCCAGCCGATAGGTCTCGTCTCAGACGATGCGATGCTCCGAAGAAGCCATAAGAAGTCCCGCAACGGGTGTGCCGAATGCAAGAGGCGGCATGTCAAGGTACGTACTCGTATTATTACTGCTTTTGCGCGCAAGGGTGGATAGATTCATCTAACGCGGCATTCCGAGTTTTGTTTTTTCATTGCCAGTGTGACGAGAAGCGCCCGTCATGCGGGCTTTGCGCTTTGTGTGGCCGCCGATGCGTGTACAGACACGCGTCCCCACAGAGTTTGCCGCCGCGCAGTCCGGTCCTCGTCTCCGGTACGCGGGACAGCGAGCCGAGCAGCCAGCCGAGCAGCCAGCCGAGCAGCCAACCGAGCAGCCAACCGAGCAGCCCCGAAGTTGTTGGGGAGCCGGGCTCGGGTGCCCCCCTATGTGCTTCTCTAGGTGCTCCCTTGGGTGCCTCCGTCAATGCTTCCCTTGGTAGTGCTTCTCACAGCGCTGCCCCTGTTGGTAGGGGAGACGGCGATAAGCACGACCCCGCGGTGAACATAACTCACCTGGAGCTCTTCTCGCACTTCTCCTTCGATATAGCCTTTCCCGAGTTCGACGCAGACCTCCGCGCTCATGCCACCAGCCTCGGCATTGAAGCCAGCCTCGCCAATCCATACCTGATGCACGAGCTGCTCGCCATCTCGGCGCGCCACTTGGCCGTGCTCAGACCCGACAGGTCACAATTCTACCTCTATCATGCGGTTGAGCTGCAGACTCACGCCCTCTCTCTCTTTAATGCAGCGAGTCCGTCTCCGGACCCCTCGACGTGCGTCGCAATGGTACTCTTCTCCGGCATTCTCGGTCGCCATCTCTTGACAGACGTCCTGCTATCAGCTCAAGATGTGGACTTCAACGCCTTTCTCGATAACTACGTCCGTTTCTTGAAGATTTCCCGCGGCGTGCGTGCTGTCGTTGCTGAGGCCTGGCCCATGATCCAACAATCTCCGCTAGGGTCGCTGACCGACTGGGCTTCGGGCATCGCCAGTACCCGGGGCATGGGACACGAGACCGAAGGCATAACCCGACTGCTCCTATCAGCATCTTGTGCATTATCTCGCGATCTAGATACAGCATCCCTGAAGGCGTGCGAGCAGGCCATCTCGTTCTTGCAGGTAGGGCTCGAGGAGCCGCGTGAGCCCGAGCGCGCGACAAGGCATCGTCTCCAGCTGGTTTTCAGCTGGTCCCTAATCGTGCAAGAAGAGTTTGCAACCCTCTTGCAGAACCGCAGGGCGGAAGCCATCGCCATACTAGGCTGGTACGCCGTCTTGTTGCATTACGAGAGGGACGCCTGGCAGGTTGGCGACGCCGGAACGCACCTTTTCCGCATCATTGACCAATACTTAGGTAGCGCTTGGGGGGAATGGCTTGCCTGGCCCCGTAACGCGATCGCTTAATCGCGAGGTTTTAGAGGTGTTTACTGCTGACTGTGGTATATGTCACGAGGCCTAGGGGCGCAAGGGGCGCGCGCAAGAACGGCAGGCAAGACGTTGATCCAAGGCTAAGGAAGAAAGGAAGAAGAAAGGCTAGGCCTCGCCTTCCGCGGTGGGAAGTAGCCCTAATAGCTATCCCTCCTCTCGTCCGATGTCTAACTGAAGGAGGTTTCGTAATCCGTCGCGTGGGGGCCTTTGGCTTGGTCGGTCGCATAGCAGCTAGAAAAGGTGGTCGCCCCGGTCGCGGGGCTGCGCCCCGTGACACTTACCCCCCTTAAACATAAAAGGCAGGCGCTAGCTGCTTGCATCGTCTCTTCCTATCTCTTAATGCCGCTTTCGCCGTTAAATCTATGTCACCGTGCCGGCCTAAAGCAAAATCCTGCCTAAGCATCGGGAGATAGGCTGTCATGATGCGGTCACCTAAGACGACCTAGGAGCAACCCTGGATTAGCCTTGGGTTACGTATGGGCTAGCCTACCTAGGGTCGATTGTTCACCGAACTAGGTTAGCTGTAGTGACTCGATCAGCCTTCACTTTACATGCAAATTATGGTGGTACTGTAAATTTTGTGAATATTTCGACCTTTATTTTGAGTGCTACAGGTACCCTAACTGGGAATGTCTAGACGTTTTTCTATGCACTTTTCTTAACACTGCGAAGGGCCTGAATGCCCTGCTTCCTTCCGTGAGCGTGGTCGTGGTCGCGGCCACCGTTCTGCTTCTCCTCGACCTCTACGTCGTCATCAGGCCAGTCCGGAAAGCCGTCGTCAAATACGTCGCACAGCTTCTGGATCTTCCTCTCAAGAGTCTGCCTGCCGCGCATTATGCGGCACCAGGCAGCCCACTCCTTGTCGTTGAGCAGGCAGGCATCGAGGGCCTTGCTGATGGCGGGGATGTCGAGACGTTCGCCAATGAAGACAATCTCCTGGTGGCGGTCGCCCCACTCGCCGCCCTTGGCGATGTCGTTCTTGACGAGGTCATCGATCTCGGGATTTCCCGTCAGGTACTCGGACTCGGGCAACGTGCAGAACCAGCGCCGGCCTCCCTGGAGCGTCAACATGGCGCCAGCCTGTGACCACTCGCCCGCGTGCTCGGGACGCGTCGCGAGAAAGTACTCGCCCTTGGAGCGGAAGAGGCGCCCAAAGAGCGGGCACATGCGCTTGTTGGCGATAATGACGTCGTTGCTGGGCTGCTCCAGTTCCATTTCATCGCTGTCGCCATCACCCTTTTTGCCGACGGCGGGAGGGGGAGTGGACTCGGCCGACTCTGACGCCGAGTCTATCTGCATCTCGTCGTTCTGCATATCTGAGGTATCGCTATCGGCGTCTTCAATCCCTTCCCACTCTTCCTCATCTTCGTCAGTATCTCCTTGATTTTCATCATCGTTGTCTTCCGCCTCTTCATCGTCGTCACTATCGAGAATGATCTCGATAAGCTCAGGATGCTGCAGAATGAACTTGTCGTGGATGAGCATGTAGAGTCGTTCGGGGTGAAACGGTCGGTTCCTAGAGTACACAAAGTTGCGGACGTTATATTCCTCGGTCTCGGGCTTCGGCGTCACCGTCTTTTTGCCGTTGACCTAGAAGGGAGAGTGCCCCGGTGTCAGCATCGCAACACCCACAGCGTGTGGCGCATCACCCACAGAGTGTCTAGCTAATCCAACTGAAGTCGTAGACAAATCCTTATCTTACCTCCCGGACGGTCATCTCATGTAGGTCCTGCAGCCAGCCGTATCCCGTTTGAGCAAGATCGAGGTTGAACATGCCGGTGTTGATGATCTCCTTGACATCGATCCGCCCGCGGGTGGTCTGCAGCAACTTGGCGCGGTGGTTGAGGCCCTTGATGAGCCCAAGGGTGCGTTCGCGCGTCTCAGTATCAACCTGGAACGCAGTGACCATCAGCATTTATTTTGCTGCCACCGGATGCTGCCGGATGCTACAGGGTGCTGCTCGCGGAATCCGGCTCTTACCATGTCGATCTTGTTTAGCACAATGACATCGGCAAACTCGATCTGGTCCACCATCAGATCGCTGACCGTCCGCTCGTCCTCTGGCCCGACGTCCTGCCTGCGCGAAGACAGCAGGTCGGCGGTTTCGAAGTCGTGGAAAATCGAGAAAGCATCGATCACCGTCACCGTGGTGTCGAGGCGCGCAAACTTGCCTAAGCCGCCTGTATCCCTCCTGCACATAGTCAATTTAGCGTCATGGAAGTTTGGGAAGGGTTGGATGGGGCACGTACAGCCGACGGAGCAATTTGAGCATGGCCTCGTCCAGACCTTGGCCATCAGCACTGTCGCCTATGGCGGCCAGGTGATCGGCGAGGCGCGCATCGAACGTCTCGGCTACCTGCTCAGGCTCACTAATGCCACTGCTCTCGATGATGACGTAGTCGAACAACTGCTTTTCCGAAAGCTCCACTAGTTTCTCGAGGAGGTCTCCACGCAGAGTGCAGCAAATGCAGCCATTCTGTAGCTCGACGACCTTCTCCTCGGTGCGCATCAGGCGGTGGGTTTGCTTGATCAGGGAGGCATCGACGTTGATGCTATAATAGGTTGTCAGAGTCGGTCAAACGCCTGGACAGGAGCAGGGCGGAAGGGAGAAGGCGAGGAGGGGGACAAGGGAGGGAAGAGAGACGTACGCGCCGATATCGTTGACGATGACAGCAATGCGCAGGCCGTGTTCACTACGGAGGATGTGCTGTAGAAGGGTAGTCTTGCCGCTTCCCTAAAGTCGAACGACAATCTTAGTCTCGACCCGAGTGGCACATACGGAGAATTTCGACAATTTCCTTACTAGGAAGCCCGAAAGGAGAGTTACGGGAATGGGCCGTGCGGGCGCGGTAGGGTGGCTGGCCGAGCCCGAGGACGTCGACTCATCTTCCATGGCTGATGTTTGCTGTTGCTGCTTTCTAGTGCCGAGCTTGGATGGAAATGAAAGCGAGGAAGCGAGAAAGGAAAGAAGAGAGCGAAAAAAAAAATTGGAGGAAAGAGGAAGATAAATATTTTTTGTCAATGTAGGGCCCAAAAGGGAGAGAAAGGAAAAAAAAAAGTTGCTCCGGCTCATCAAGGTGCCCTCATGCAGCCATCAGGGTGTCTCCCAGTCATAAGCTCACAACAAGCCATCGCTCATTGGATAGCACCCTCACTCGCTGTTTGCTAAGGGAGATATGAGACCGACGATACGAGCAGCATTTAGTTAGGGCTACTGGATTCCGTTTTGCCCTAGGCGGTTGTCTAACGCTTGTTGTATAGGAGGCGGTTGCGTGACACTTGCTTTGCGGGACCGTACCACATTCGATTGGCCAACAGGTTTTAAAAGGTACGCGATATAGATAAGTTGCAGCGAATGCGCCGCGTTCCGACGGTGGCATCCATGAGTGAGAGAGACCGTTCCGGGTACTTCATCTGCTGACGCAACAAGGCAAGAAAGCGCTGGGCTCATGCATGTTGAGAAAGTCAGATCCGTTACGAATTTGCTACTAACGTGGGTATCTGATTTGGGTTGTCGGTTTATATTTGGGGCATGGACGCATACGGTCTCCCTTGGACGACGTGGAATTGTCACGGTATATTGCTTGGCGACGCTAGATGATGAAAGAAGCTTTCTCCCCCGGAGGGCAACGAGATCTCTACTACGGACCTAGTAGATTAAAGACCCCCGTGCAGGAAGCTGTCGTCAGCACCACGGTAGCACGCGGTTGAACTCGTAGATGAGGCTTCTATAAGCAACTAAAGGTCAAACTTGGATGTCCAGCCATGTCTCGATGGGAACTCACTAGGGAGGGCGTCAACGCCACTTTAACCTTTCTGAATAACGACGTAGATATCGCAAGGACTTCACGCACGCGAAACAGCGCCCTAAGACCGTAGAGGAAGAAAACGAAGGCTATATACAGACACATAGTTCTGCAATAATTAACCCATTCTACGCTTATCTACCTCTCTATTCAACCCTACATTTACTCATCGTAAAGCGCTTAGGTATGGGCCAACGGCTGCTCACTGAATAGCCGTCAGGCGTAGCTCCCTGTTGGAATATAGGTACACTAGGCAAGTACCTTAGGTACGTGTTACATTAAGGCTGATTGGTGTTTGGGGGGTTAGGTGGGCGGATTTATAGAATGTAGCTAAGGCAATGATGCCATGCTAATATAAACATACGTACGCAAGTACCTGGTTATACCAGTTGAGTCGCTTTCTTTACCACATAGGTCCAAGGAACAAGTTTTAATTAAGAAATAAGAACTGGACGCCAGCCAACGCGTTGTCGCGTGCCCTTCTAGGACCTTGTCAGGACCCCGTCGCCTACGAGTAAGCCCTGCCTGTTATGCTTGTGTGTAAGGAGTTTTGATGCTTCCCCCACCACTATAATGAGTCATCCAGTCAGCAGATGTTGATAACTCGAGAAGGGGTGGTAGTCTGGTCTCGGAGGCAGCGCATGAGTCTAAGGGCCGGGATATTCCACATCATAGGTAGATTAACCCCGATACCCTCTGAGGCTGTTCCCGGCTGATGTCTGTAGAGCACGTGTCTACTCTCGCTCTCAGTCAAGGTGTGGTCCGATTGTGACGCGAGGGCAATCTCGAGTGCGCCAATTCGCCGATGTGTACCAACTCCATACGTCTTCTCCAGAACAATGCCAAATATAGCATGTGTCTCTGCGAAGAGCGGCATAAATAATAACTTCTTAGAGCGAGACAGGGAGTAGATGGTGTCCAAAGAACACTCTAAAGAAATCGACGAATTCAGGACCGCTGCATCAGTAGAGTACTGCAGTCCTAGTATGGAAAAGCCGACTATCTGGCCATGTGCCGACCGCCGGAGGCTGAGTGGGAGGCAGAAACCTCCAATTTGAATCGTGCCGGCGTTAAAAACGTCGGCGTTCGAACCTGCGCTTCGGCTAGGTACGAGGCTCTTGACCTCGGCGTAGCATTCGCGGACTCTCGGAAAGAAGCTGTGGGACAACGGGAACTCTATCTCCCCGTCTACGGAGGCCCATGACCAGCTAGGAGCGCGGAAAGACGTCATGGTGATGGGGACCAGCGTGCGGCCTCCTCGGATGCGCCGCCATGGGAGGTCGTATAGCGCCGTGCTCTTCCACGTTCCTGCAAAATAGATATCGTCCGGCCTGGTCGACATGGTAGTCTTCGCTATACCCTCCAGGGCGATGAGTTTATCCTTCGGAAAGGAGAGTTCGCATCGGGAATAATCCTCTACCAAGGCCTGCCATATCTTGGCGAACTCAGGGTCGGTTTCAGTACCGATACCGGTGATGGTGACGCCAGGTGCCGCCGGGTTCGATGCAACTGCTGGGCACTCCGGCTTCTCACCTCGTGCGCTGAGTAGTGGAGGCAACCCGTCTGGGTACATCTCTAGTGCGCGCGACTCCATACACTCCCATCCCAGTTGGCCGCGGCCGAAATGAACCACCCGCCGAGCCAGCACACGTTCTTGGAAAACCCAGCCCCGGCGATTAAGAGGGCCGTTTTCGATCTCGTCATCCCATAGCTGGCCGTCTATGACGTAATATCTCTGGGGCGGCCCGCCGTGGACGTCCAGCTCAACCTGCGAGGGGAGCATGGAAGCCCAAGAACGTTGCCCGAGCAAGCGCTCGGAGCCTTCGACAGCCCAAGTGGCGGAGATGTTCAGACAGGCCGACGCATACACCTGGCCCATCTTGCCGGACTCTTGCAGCCAGTCTGTGAGGTCATTCTTGTCCTGCTTTATACAGAGGGAGTCGATCCAGAGGTAGCGGATCCCAAGGTGTCGAGCGATCCTGATCGCGTCTTGAAAAGCCTGCGGCAGGCGGGTGACGGCGACAGTTTGCTGCAGCCGCGCCATCGTGGATGATTCCAGCTTTGTGTACCTCATGGTGCCCCAACGATGGCTCAGCGTCATATACGGGCCGTCGGGCGGGTTGTCCGCCGTGATGATGAGCCTGACACCGCCTCTGGGCCCGAGAAGCAGCAGACGACTGGGAAACCAAGATCGGTCGTTTCGTCCGCACTTCTTGTGGGTTCTTGTGCACGTATCGAGCCACGCCTTGATGAGGCGGAGAGTCGCTCTGGAGCTGCCGAGACGGCTAGATGTCGCAGGCGAAGGGGCTGCACAGCAGAGTTGCTCATAGTTAGCGTGTATCTGTCCCCCCTTTGGGTTAGAAGACGACGGGGATTTCGACTCTTACGGCGTTGGGAGGAAACGAAATTCATTTCGATAACGCAGCCACTATCCTTGTCGCCGCTGGAAGGAAACATGCTTATGAAGAGCGGTAACAGGACGCCGTCTTGAGGTTCTTCCATGGCAAAATGAGCAAAACGTGAATACTCCACTTCCAGCTCCTGGGAATGCCATTGCGCGAAGACTGCGCTGCCCTCGGCCTTCAGCCATTGGGAGAATTTAAGGCAGATCCAACAGCCGAGCAGTTCCGCGTGTGGGTATTTGGGTAACCTTGCCGTAACTCTCGTTCCCGCATCGCGCGGGACGCGCCGGTCGTGAGGTTGCAATTGGCGTATCGCAATAGAACACCTCGAGCAGATACCCATCTTCGCAGTTAGGGGAGAAACGTGTCAAGTCGATCGCTGGGCCAAAAGGGAGATCCCTCGGCCGTAGCTAAGGAAACTCTGGCTTATATTTTTCCATAAAACGTTTCGCGAATAGGCGGCGCGCGAGAATCGTGATACTTGAAGTGGGGGTTAATGCATATCGGCAGGGCACGGACTTCCCTTCAAGTTGCCGCTTCGCCAAACACGCCCCTGCACGCCCGCCCACTAAGCCGCACTCATGGAGAGCAGAGCTGAAGGTCGTGATACGCATGACCCACAAAGGACGCCGCCTCGCTCACTCTCTTCGAAACAGCCACACCTAGCCGCGTAGGGAAGGCGTTGTATTTTCTACCTTGTTACCTCGTTTGGCGAGGGGAAACGCCAATGTCCCCTCCTCGTTGCGGTGGCCCGCAGAGCTTCCGGGATCGCCTCGTCCAGCACCGGGTTCACGCTGCGCGCGACCGCTTCATCGCCTCCATCGACGAGGACGCTGTGTGCCGCTTGGCATCCGCGTTGCACGGTGGCGACGTCTGCGCATTCTTCCGACCTCCGGCGCGCGGGAGTTACAATATTTGCTATTTCATCGAATTCGGAGTCCTGCGTGATAGCGACGCGAGCGGGGCGGCGAGCTCAACGGATTCGCTTCCCCAGTCCTCCCTGCCGAAATCCAGCGGGTCCGGCGAGCCCGGCAGCAGCGGAGACCGTTGGGTGGTGCGCGTGCCGTTGGCGCCGTGCCTAGCTCTCGGCGCGCGGCAAAAGCTCGAGAGCGAAGTGGCAACAATGCAGTATAGTGACTGACACTTATGCTCTTCTTCGCTCGTGGCCGGTGTGCGCGAACAGAGTTGATGCTGATAAATGCCGCTCCCCGTTTTCATCTAGGCTGGTCGCGGAGAAGACAGCGATACGAATTCCCAAACTCCACGCCTACGCAATCGCCAACAACGACGATGACCCGCTCTCGGCTTATCTCGTCCTCGAATATCTCAGCGGTGAAAAGTTCTCGTACGCTCGCCTTAAGAGGTTGTCCCGCGAGCAGAGAACGCGGCTCTTTGGCTCTCTCGCCGACATATATATCCAGCTCAGGAGGCTCGAGTTCTCCTCCATCGGAAGCTTGGTGCGCACGCCTGACGGCACCAACGTCCAAAAGCCAGTGGCGTCTATCGACCTCAATATGCAGGAGCTTGAAGGCAAGCTTCCCTCTAATATATTGAAATCGTACTACGCTGCTGGCGAGGTCTTGACATCGGCGGACTCGTACGTTTCGATGCTCCTCCAGGTGGCCGACAGTGCCTACGAGAAGAGCCACGACCAGTCGACGGACCGTGACGTGATAGAGGATGCGCTGTATCACCTCTCCATATTTCGCAACTTTGTCCAAGAGGAGTGGGTGGATCGGACTCTCGACGATGGCCCCTTTGTATTGGTTCATGGTGACCTGGAACCCTTTAATCTATTGATCGACGAGGATGCCGACATCATCGGCGTGCTAGACTGGGAGTGGAGCCGGGTGGTGCCTATCCAATTTTTTAACCCTCCCCTCTGGATCGTGTCGCCCGATGTCGTGCTATTGTCATGGGATACTGCTTATAATAGCTCTCTCAAACATTTCGATGAGTTCTTCGCGGTTGTGCGAAGCCGGGAGCAAGAGAGGTTCGGAAACGAACTACTGGCAGACGAGTGGGACATGGGCAAGAAAGACGGTGGCTTTCTCGTCGCTAACGCCTTGGAGAGCTGGACTTGCATTGACTGGTTTGCCAATAGGTACATCAACTGGCGGCATTTTAGGGGCTCGCGCGACCTCATAGACCGTGTCAAGGCCTTTATGGACGCGCAACCCCTGCTCAAGAATGTCGTGGAAAAGAAGCTACTGGAGGGCCAGAAGTACGAGGTACAGCTGCAACGTCTCGAGGGGAAGGATGGGGCTATCATTGTGGCTATGTGTCGCTTCTGGAATTCTGCTATCACTTCCTTACCCAATCCAATAGCAACAAGGCCGAAGCTCAGCAGCATTGCCATCACTGTTTCCGCTATGGCTGCTTTGTTCCTTATTCGACGCCGAGTCTCTTCTCTTTCTGTGGCCTAGTTCTAGAGTCTAAACCATGACCCCGAAACCAGAAGCCGAGAGCTTAAAGCCGGCAGCTCGAGTTGACCAATTTAACCCATCATCTTTTGTGGCTCTTGAAGCTCCCGATCAACCTTCCCAACTGCCCCGCCCCCACCCCCAGCCTTTGAATAGTATCTCCCTGGGCCCCAATAGTGAGCTCACCTCGCAGGTTTTGCAGCATATAGAGCTACTATATTGGCGTCGGTTATCTTGGGTGGCATTTTAATATCATTCAATGGAAATTAGCGGTGTTCATGATGATGCTTTTGATGAGCGATACCCCATTGTCTACTTGGAATTGCATAAGCCTTTACGACCTGCTAACTGGATATCTGGAAGTTAACAACTTGCAAGGTTAAATTTTATTATTAGGCGGTGATCAGCTTAGATGTACTTGATGATGAACCCTGACAGGCCACGTAATATTGGGCTCGGCATGTGTTTACCTTCTAGAGCATGTGTGTAGTAGTCATTCGCTGTGAATGTTGCCCTTATACCTATTAATATCATTCGTAGATCTCGAAACGCATCGTTCTTTATCACCCCTGGTCATATCCTGCTGCAATGAAAACTTGTCCCTTTACGATGCCGTGCTCAGTAGGCCGCGTTCGCCCGGAACAGAAGCGGTTGGAGAATGCAGTTAGACGGCGGCGCTTTAATTTGATTATATCACGCAATTACCTATAATATGACATGATTCAAGCTCGCTACAAAAACTGCTTGTATTTGACATAATAAATTTATTACTTGATGCTCCCAATACACTGTCACATATGGTAAGGGGCGTTAGACCTGGTACTATTAGCTTTCAAAAGGATGCTTACGATGCTTACTTTGATAGTATCCAGTAGTGGATTAAGTTAATCTGTGGTTGTTGTCAAAATCGGTTTTATGATAATTGGCGCTCGTAATGTTACACAGCTTTAGCATATACCTACGTACCTAGGTAGGCAAGTATTTCAGGAAACGGGAGATCAGAAACCTAGAAGCGAAGGGCTGATGTAAGGTGCTGAAATTAGCATCCTTGGAGACAGAAGAGGCTAGGTATTTATTCAGCTAGACTGGCAAAAGACGCACTGCATCAGACACAGAATAGATGATTTATGCCCGAGATCCTAGATAGCTCTAGCTTTATGGCAGCCTCGCACACCTCAGGACGGTTCGTCGTAACCCTTCTAGTAGGACTTAAAAAAAACTAAAGATAAAGGTAAGAGGATCTAAGTGTCTTAATAACCCATACCCCCCTTTACCCTTTAATATAACAAACTAAAAGTGGCCTCAAAATGCCACGTCAGGAAGGTTCGTAACATTCAGGTATAAAATCCTTAGCATAAATGCGCGGTAGTTAAGCTACCCTACCTAGGTAGGTAGGTACCTACCTATAGGCCCTTGTCATGTAAGCCAATCATAGCATAGAATTCAATTTTTGCACAGACCACTATCGTTGCAAATCTCATTATCATTGCAAAGTATTTCTGGCCTTAACAACTTACAAGCTGTTTTTGTTTATTGCCTCAAACTTGATGGGCGCTTCGGATCAAAGGGACAAGATATACGCGCTTCGTGCACTGGTGTTGTACATCGATATCTAGTGCCCGTTAGTGGACTGCAACCTGTGCGAGCGGGGAGATTTTGATTAAGCGTTCGCACGTACGTTATTGATGACGATAGGAGTCTTTGGTCAATTCTCTGTACCTTCACTGGTCGCGATGATTTCGATCCAACTCTGCCGTCATGGGTACCAGACCTTGCCGCAATTCCCAGCCGACTCCAATACGTTCTGATGTGCCGAAATACCAAGCTGCTGCTCCCTGGGTTCAGGGCTACGCAGGACGCATTCGAGAACGAGCAACTGTTTTCGCACTCGAGCAGGGGCGAGCTGATGTTGGAAGGCAGCATCATCGCTGAAATTGTCTGACTTCATCCCGAGTTCCTCGCCCGAGTGCCAACGCAGTATCGGGATCGCAATCCAAATGGAACTTCGTAATTATCCGGCATATCTTGGAGCATGCGTGCTTTCAAAAGGCCCTAGCGAAGTAGAACAGCTGCTCCTCCAATGCAGCCTCCGCTTGGCTGAGATACTACGTATGCCTGCTTGCTAGAGCCGATGTTCCAGTCATTATGGGTTTTCATGAGGAGGACCGGTACAATTTGGTTAGGCTGGCTTACGTTCAAGGGCTCATGGACGGTCAGGGATGGCAAAAAGTGAAGGACGAGAATTTGGACACTATCACTTTGTGCTAGATTCGTATGTTACCTATATAGAGAATCTCTGAACGAATATCATAGATATATCCTGCTAAGGCACTTCAGTGGACACGCAGGTGGGCGCATCAGAAAGGCTTCTGTAGCAACGTCGGCTACCTAAGTAGTTTTTGATTATTGAGCATGAAGCCTTATTCAAGATCCGGTGTAGGATCGTCTACGAAAGTCTCGAGCTGCTAAGCACATCCAGAGTTCCTTGCCTCGCGAGAACAGCTGCACAAGTAGTACACGGGTGCTTCCTCCCTAAGTGATGGTCCACCCAAGTCCGCCTACCTAGGTAGGTACCCAGATAAGTACCTACAGGTATATGTACGCTGCTTCGTGTAATAACCCTTTGACAAAGAGTACACCGGGTGCCGGCTCGTAGGCAATGGCAACATTCTTTAGACTATGCTCAGAATCATGCAGATGTTTTCTGAGCAGAAGTTGCCCGTTTATCGCCTGTGTAGTATTCCGCACTTGCACTCCGTAGAGGCCAAGTTCAAGAACAGCAGGGTTTCATCACTCTTCGAGGCTTTTACCTTCGGCCTCGCTAGAAAGCTAGAGCATCCCTGAGCGAGAGAGATCTAAGCTAGTCTTAGCTAGTCAAGAAGGCACTACGCTGACTGGCCATCCACTTATGCATGCATTTGGCATTGGGGCCTCCATGGCATTCCGAGATTCTTCACCTCGAGTGCTCTCTAAGACTGAGTTCAAAGCCATGAAGGTAGAGCAAAATGTGAATGCCCCCCCACCGATTACCGTTTAAGCTCGCCGCCATCGCGAGCCTCATGATCTTTCAATGACGCGGTAATGCATGGCGTGCCGAGGACTTTTCATGGTGATTCCGCTTTTCACGGCTTAGCCAAATTGTGCAAGGAGCCGGCACGGAACGTTGAGCTGGTCCGCCGGCAGATTGAGAGGACCTGACCATTTTGATATCAATAGAATCAAATGTAAGCCTTCATACGTTAGGCTTGTATCAAATGATAGCATGAGGTGCACACCACAATCCAGTTTTAAGGAACCAAGGCTTACAGCTAGTTGAACTACCTAGGTACTCTCTTCCCATTATTAGTGTGCTCCTTCGCCTCATCGTAAATATTGCCCAAGGAAGCTGAGCAAACTATATCGCATGCCGTCCGCCGATATGATGACCGAGCCTAAGTCCCCTGTGGCTGCACCTTGCCTTTTATTGATACTTTGATGCCGCGCGTTCTCACTCTTGGCTTGGCTTCGCTTCGCGAGTACGTTATTGTTACTCTTACGGCGCTGCTCGATAGAAACGGTAAGACAGTATTCTATCTTATTGGCCGCATAGTCGAGTAACTCCTTGCTAGATGCACAATATCAGGTATACTGCTCTTGCTTATTACAGGCACTTAAGCTACTGTGTTCGGACTCACGAGTTCCTATATCCAATACCTGCAAAGCGTCCATTTTATGGTATTGTCACCGTATTTAACAGCACATGCTCCATAACTCTCGAAAACGTCGATTAAGAACCACATTAACAGCGAATAGCGTCCTCCTGTCGGGCCTAGCATTCACGCTTCTTAAAACCTGGCGACCTCGGGCAGCTTCACAGGGGTGTCGCGCATCTCGGTAAGGATGAGGTGATCGAAGGTGGGAGCATGCTCGACACGCGGGGTCAGGGGCTCAAAGTCCCAGAGGTAGCTGAGCGTGCTGATGACGGAGCTAGAGGAGTAGGAGACGGTCTCGCCAACACGGTTTAGCCCCTGCTGCTCAACGTAGGACGCGACCCAGGGGGAGATCAGGAAAGTGGGAACACGGCCGCCGAGGCGGTTGAACTCGAATTTATAGATCTCGCCGGTGGGACCCATCTCGGAGTAGGTCAGGTTGTCGGGCCGGACCGCGTTGGGGGGAGGGACGTGGTCAGCGAAGCCACCGCTCTCATCGAAGGTGATGACGAAGAGGGTCTCGTTCCATTGGGGGCTAGCACGGAGTGCCTCGTAGACCTGCTTGAGGTACGCCTCGCCGTCGCTAACAAGGCCGGATGGGTGCATTGCGGCGGTGCCCCGGCTGCAGCAGCTGGGGCTGATGTAGGACAGGGGGGGCAGGGTACCAGCAGCGGCATCGACGTAAAACTCGTCCATGTGGACGATCTTGTTAGTTTTGTTGTAATCGTAAGTCCATGTATAGAAAGCGCTGTCCTGCATGTTGGTGCCGATGACGTAGTTCTTCCAACCAATGCCGAGCTCGTCGACGGTCTGGAAGATAGACCGCTGGGGTAAGGTGTTGTATTTGAAGTTGCCAGTGCCCATGCCGTAAGATGTACCAGAGGTGAAATAAAGGCGGTTCGGGTTGGTGGGCTAGAACATGATAGCTTGTTAGTCTCGCGAGGTGACGGGGGCAAACGGAGGGTATGGGGCGGTGCAGGGAAGAAATAGAAAATAGGTGAGGGAAGTATAGGAGGAGAGTAATTTTATACGCCTGGTTGGTCAGAATGCCAGTGGTTAAAGACGGTGAAGTTGTGAGTTAGGGCCGTAATGATGGGGACCTGTTCCTCGGTGTAGTAGTTCATGACTTGTCGGACGAGGATAGCGCTGTGAACCTGGGAGCCGTAGAGTCGAAGCTGCTCGGCGACGAAGCCACGCATTAGCGGCTTAAGTCTGCCGTCCGCGATGGCTGCGTTGTCGGGGGCGAACTGGGAGAAGAACTCCATGTTGTTGCCGTACAGGGTGTGGCTCGGGTCGTTCAGGATGGCGTCGAAGTTAGACGGCTGACTGCACACGTTGCGGTGGCCGGGGTTGGCGACATCCACGGGGTTGCAGAATGGGCCCTTCAGGATGGGATTGCTGAGGCCATCGACCTTCTGGCCGCCAAGAAGGTTGTCGAAAGAGCGGTTCTCCATCATCAAGAGGACCACGGTCTTTATCTTGTCCTTCATGTTCGCAATGGTGGCCTTGGAACCGGCGTTGGCGCGGGCCTGGACGGGGCCAGCGTTGGCCGCGATGGTAAGGGCGGCGGTGGCAGCGAAGACGGCCTCGGCACGCATGATGGGCTATGTGAATGTTTAAGAGACGGGGCGGGCTAGCAGATTCGCAGTTCTTTTTCGCAGCGCTGTTGAGGCTCTTCCATCTCGTTGTCGAGGGCGAAGGCTTCAGTTCCTGCTGCCATCCAGGATCCAAGCTACCGTCTTAGGTACAGATATAGCGTCATAGATCTAGGGCATTATTACGCTGGGAGCTCGGAAGGATCTACATCTCATCCAGGAACAAGCAGGAAGTACCTTGTAAGCGACGGCAGAACATCGGCCGCCGGGACCGACCTCGCCGTCCTTTCGTCAGCCCTAGGCCGACCTAGCCCGCAAATATAGGCAGATAAAAGTCATTGCGAGCCTGATCGTCCCGCAAACTACCGAAGAGAAGGGGTTGCGCAGCAAAGCCGGAATCATCTGTGGTTCTAGCACATCGCTGGACTGCCATATACCAGTCATCAATATGGCCCCCCAAACGGTTGGCGCTTTAGCTTGGACCCTCGAACTGAGCCCAGGCGATTCCCGCCAACTGTCGGCCAGCTGCTACCCGGGCTGGGCCCCAGTCCCGCCGGAACGCCACTGCGGATGCCCCACTTTTACTCCGTGGCCCGACCCGTCCCGGCCCGGCTCCGTAAAGCCAAGCCAATTTACATCCGCCGGTGTTATCGTGAATATGGCTACCTGGTCTTCGTCAATTTCGTAACAATAGATAGTATATCAGATCGCCGAAAGCCCTGCCTTATGCTGCATCGTCGTAGACCGGGCTATCGCTCGACGGAGCAAGCATCGGAGTGGACGGAACCAACGGCCGGCAGGTACCTGTAGGCATAAAAAAGCGACGAACCAGATCTGGTTCATACCTGGGCATCCTACATGAGGTTAGCTGCTGTCCAATAGCCTAAACCCCCTTCTCTTCGTCGCATAGTTATCACTAGAGGGATGACTAGGTATGTGCTTATGTCTGGTAATTTGCAGCCCTAGGTAGGAAGGATACACCAATACTATCGGAAGGGTTTGGGGCTTTTCACACCAATTAAGTATTACCATGGAAGCTACCCAGCTACCTAGCTTTGTATCTCTACCTTACTCCATTGCTAAACTTCGTGCGTAGTATTGGACTAATGGTACGTCTTCGAATATTACCGCCGTGAATCATTATAAAGAGCATGCCCAAGTTTGTAATGTATATAGGTATTAATCACCGCTACGCCCGATACGCCATTTGACTTATTGGGAACTCAGCAGTAAACTTGTTCAAGGCTATATACACAGAGCTCAGTGCTGCGGTCTATCATGGTCGTCAGGCCAACCTTGAAGCTCTATGGAGTATCCATAATGGTCGACCGGCCTGCCCCCTGCCACCCCTGCTGCTTGCTCCGCGATACTGAGCGGCTTAGCGACTAATTCGGCCGACCTCTGCTGGGGCGATAGCTCTCCCACTACCGGCGAGACACGGCGCGTCGGAGCTGAGGAGTTGGGATAGTAGCCCGGATAGTGGGAAGCGAAACACGCCACGCCCGGCGCCGCAGGTGCAGCCCCATAGTCCCTCCCGTAATAATAAGGGGCAAAGTTATGGACATGGGGAAGAGACTCGCCTCTGTCGGCCCTGCCATCTCCGTCTCCTCCTATCACTCTCTTCGCGACCCGGCGTTTCCTCAGAAGGAGAGCGCCGATGATGAACAAGGCCAGCAGAGACAACCCTCCTAGCGTGCCACCCACGATGGCGCCAACAGGCGGGGTTTGGGTCGCTGGATCTCCTGACTCAGCAGTACCAGCTTCTGAGTCAGCGGCAAGGATTTTGATTCCCGTGGGTTGCGAGTTTTCGCATGCAAATAGTGAATAGATGCTCTGCGTCTCTGTCGATGTTGACCACAAATAGGTGACGCAGTATGGGAGGTTGTCGTCGAAGTCGCTGCGTGATTCGTGCACGTCAGTTCTGGTAGCTGTGGTTCGATCCGGCCGTCTATATGTATACCGGATGTAGACGCAGATGTGTAACTTACCAGCAGTACTTGAGCGGGTGGCCAGTTGTGTTCCGGCACAATCTCTCCGTAGCGTCCAGACAGCCCGTTGCCAGCGTAGACAGCGAACACGCCGTACAGCAGCCCCGGATCCTGCCTGAATTAGTGCACGTCTCGACAGGGCCGCAGAGGAAGGGCCTCACTAATATCATACTTGGGTTAGAGAAAGTGGAGATGAAAGCCAACGGCTCAATGGGGTAGCGGGGGGTCTCTTACACTGAGCGTCGGTGCGGTAGCCGCATATGTTCGGCTGTGCGGTACCAGTAGTCGTTGCGGCGTCGCGCTCCTGTTTCTCCTGCCCCGCGTTTGATGCTAGTGGTGTAGTCGATGTCACAGATCCCTCATGGCGCTTCCCAAATACCCACTCCTCCGGCCCCTGTGTCTTTTGAGCTGGGAGTGTAAAGCGTATCTGAGGACTCGCGCCTTGGCCATCGCGGGCACCAGCATGCTCCAGCAGCCATACAAGGAATCCAAAACGCTGAGTCAAGCAAGGGCGCATCCTGGTAAGAAGCTGAGCTGCTTGAAAAGCAAAGGGTAACTCGTGGTAAGCCAGAAAAAAGTACTCCGAGTCTCCTGGATCTCTTCTGAGGATGTTAGAGCCTGTTTGTATTTGGGCTCGAGTACAATCACCATCAGCATCTAAATTTGTGGCAGACCCTTCAGGAGGGACGCACGGAAGGTGACAGGATATGAAGATGTTTGGCGCAGGGCAGATTCGCCCAAAACCCAGCTTGGCTTTGTTACACAACGAAAATTATTCCCTGCTGTCATACTGCATCGCCACCCAGCGGGAACCACTTGCTTCGTTCTCGTCCGTCCCACCTTGGGCCTCGCATGTAGGCGAGGCGTTCGAAAAACTGCAGGGGCCCGGCGGGCTGTAATACGTACGCGCAACCACCCCCTATTGCCCTCGCGTTATGATACGCACGACCCAGACGGGAACCGCCGTATAATACGTCGGTCAGGCAAGCCACATGGCAGGTTACCTGACCACCTAAGTACGGGCAGGTACGCATACATTCCACAAAGTCCCTAGAAGGAGTGAGAACTCTTTACTGCACTATTTTGTGTCTCATTCTAGGGAGGGTGGTAACCCCAAATGCTGTTATAGCTGAGGTTCACGTAGGTATATACCCGGTCCCTATAGCCCACGTATAATGCCATCGATGATACTACCTACATGTAGGTAGGCACCTGTAAAATGCAATCCCCTAAGAGCTGGCGCTGATGGTGTACTTGGAGTTGCCACCAGCGCTGCCCCAGCCCTCAGTTGCCAGGGTCTGATAGTCCATCGACCCCAGCTTCAGGCCGGCCTTAGCCCAGGCGTCGAAGTGGTTAGCCGTGGTGACGGTGCCGCCGTCGGGCCGCTTGTCCACACGGACAGAGATGTACTGCCAGAAGGTCGTCGTGCCCGAGATCGACGGCTGGTTGACCTGCTGGTGCTTCCAGATCTCGTAGGTGGATCCGTCGCTCTCCAACGTCCCGATCTTCTGGCCCTGCGCAGCTCCCTTTCCGTTGCTGTACTCCTGAATGTAGTACTCCACCAGCGGGTTCTTCGACCAGCCGTAGATGGAGACGAGCACAGTCCCTGCAGAGGCGGTCGTAGAACCGGTGAAGGTGATGTTCCTGGGCCGATGGTTAGCACGCCGTCGCCTAGTACAGGCCATCCGACGAGATTGAGCGCTCGCTCAGTACCTGTCCGTTCCCTTCTTCCAGCCCTTCCCGACGACGAAGTCCTGAGCACCAGAAAACGTGACCGAGTATCCGTTGTTGCCCGGACTGAAGTTGACAGACCCGCCGGTCTTGTAGTTCTGCGTGTAATCCTGCCTCTTGGCAAGACGATCGCCCCCGAGCTCGAAGTCGGGCAAATCGCCGGTCTGGACCGCGGGCGCAGCGAGCGCGCCGACAACCGCCGAGGCAGCGATGGCGAGGAGAGAGAAGGCAACCATGGTCACAGACGTGTCCTGGATGCCACTGGTGATGCAATGGCAAGCCTCGAAGCAGCAGCTAGTCCTCAGTCTGCCAGAACGGGGAGGGAGAAGGGAGAACCCAGCTCCAGACTTATATCTGCCAAATGCAGGCCATCTCCCAGACCAGGCCTTCCGGGTAATCTGCTCCCCGGGGAAAAAACGTATGCCATTAATCCATATGAAATGCCCTTGCGTGCTAGGATTGCAGATGCCGTCGTCACTCGATGCTAGAATGATTCGACGCGAACTCGACCCCGGAGTAATCTAACGGGGCACTCTGGATAAAACAACCGGAAGCAAAGGACGAAGGCGGCAAGGACGGCCGCCTGCCGAGCCCCAAGGCCCGCGTAGCCGAAAACGTGGGGTAATACCACTCTTCTCTCCTCCGCTCAATAACTGCCCCAAAAAAAGCCCAGGCAATGCCAAGTATGGAATCCAATACAAACAGGTGTGTGAATAGAGCGGAGGGAATTGGATCGTGCAACCTTCGGCTATTAACCCCTTCGACACGGCCAGCAGCATCAACCACTAAGGGGCAGTACTTGGGAGATGGTGACAATTTTCTGCCTACAAGCTACCTAAGGTACATACAGGTGCCTAACTCAGTGGGCGGACTAGCTTATGTTACTTAGGAGATATCGTACTGCTGCGAAGGCTTCCTCGCCGCTCGGCAGGATCTGCGACGCCGGCAGGACGAAGCCGGCCTGGCCCATGTCCCGGAGCTCCGATGTGAAGCTGTAGTCCGCCTGGAGGACGTCGTAGGCATAGTCAACGCTGTTTCCCGACGTCTTGTACAGCGTCGAGCAGATCGAGCCCGACTGGAACCACACGCCGTGGACTTCGTAGATGGCGCGAGCGGCGCCATCGGCGAGAGCTAGCAGCTCCGTGTTCTTGGCCGGCGTCTCCATGCACGTGTAGCCGTAGGGCGACATGAACATCTGCGAGTACGAGTGGTAGTCGATGAAGAGCTTCAGGCCCTGGGTGTCTTTGATCTGTCGCAGATACGACACGAGCGCTATTGTCTCTGGCGCATCTCCCTGGGCGGCACCCTTGTAGTCCTCGGCGCAAGGATCGGTCGACGACCCTCCCGACTCGTCCCACTGGATGGGCCAGTTGCGGTTGATGTCGCGGCCCACGCACGTGGCGTTGCCGCCGACCGTCTGGCGGTTCTTGCGCCACAGCCTGTCCGTGGTCTGGGTGTAGACGAAGCCGTCGGGGTTCACGACCGGAAAGATGTAGAAGTCGTAGGAATCGACGAAGCCCTGGATCTCGGTGGAGGCGTTGTAGTTCTCGAGTAGGGAGAAGAGTATGTACTCGACCACCATCGTGCTGATCCATTCCCGGGCATGCACCGTCCCGTGGAAGACGACGGCCGGCCTGACGCCTTTGCTGGAGCTTCCGAACACGTGGATTCCCTTGATGGGCCGGCCGTCAAGCGAGCTCCCCGAGGTGACTATCTCACTCGTATCGGGGTATCTCGCCGCTAGATCGTCAAGAAAGCGGAGGTGGTCCTGAAAGCTGTGGTACGACTTGAACCAGGTGCTGTTTGCAGAACCGGCTGCGCGTTCGCGGCACCGTTAGATACTGTCTCTGTGCCAGACATCTCGCTCGAAGCAGGGTGTATCTTACCAGCATAGTGGTCAAAATCGGCCTCCCGGCGGATGGAGTCGCCGAGATCCTCGTGCATGGTAGCTACATGCATGCCGTCGATCCGGGCCGTGAAGTCATCGACGAGCGACGGGGGTACGACAATGTCGGTGGAAGCGCCAGCCTTCGGGGCGCCCTTCCATGTCGTCAGGCCGAGGTCCGAGACGATGCCCTGCACCCTTTCGAGCTCGTCGCCTACAAAGAGCCTTACAACCTTGTACCCGTCATACCTAGATGCTCTTCGCTGCTCTAGGACAGCCGCCGTCGCAGCCTCAGAAAGCACAAACAAGGAGATAAGGAGTATCGTCAGCTTTCGAGCTGTAAGCGCCATGGCTGCCATGGAAAGAGTAGCCCACGAGAGATAATAGCAACGCTGGATGGGCCCCTCAGCCTCCAGGGTTAGTTACCGTCCTTGATGCTCTTAACAAGGGCCCGACCATGGCGGCCCATTCCGCGGGGTCCGCGAAGTGTACTACTGCTATGAAAGTGGGCAGGTAGGTTAGGGACGTAGGTGGCGCTGCGCATCGACAGTCGGGTAGGAGGCCGGTTGGGTGGCAATAATATACCTGCACTTTCCTAGTTTCATTTCCTATAAGTATGTAATACTGCTTGGTATCGACCAGGTGGCCTTCGATGAAGTCCTTACAAGGGCTCTGCTGTCCACCGCATTTGGACTACCGGCTGCGGGATCTTAGGCTGAACAACGTATTGCGATAGACTATAGGTCCGCCAGATATTAGATCCCGGTGCCCAATTTACTAGCTTTATCTACCGCCCCCATCACCATCTCTGGTATAGCCTCGATAATTGGCGTCGGTTTCGAGGTTGATAGAAGGCAATCTGGAGCCAGCACCGGCTCTTAGCATTTCGATTCCATCTTCGTCGCCGGCGGGTCGCCAGTTGCAGTCCCACGGGGCGAAGGAGGCTCGGAGAAGCCCCGGCAGACATGAGTTCGATAAATTGGTCGAAACCGGGATACTGACCTACCTACAACTTCTTGCAATCCAGCCCGTAAGCTAGGTTCGGTTCTCAGAAGTCTAGTAAGTATCACCGTATCCCAGGCGAGTCTCTTAACACTACGAGGTCCACGTCTCTATGTGCATAAAGTAGCGGAGAACCGGCATCAAGCACCCAATGAGGATTAGAAGGAAGTGATTGCTAGCTTCCGATATTTCTGGGTAGGCTAGGTAGTGAAGAGAAAGAGAGTAGGCCGTTATTTCTCAGGTAAATGTGCAGAGATATTCGACGTGCTTTCACTTCTCCCCGTCGGGGCAGTCGGGCTGGTTCTTCCAGTGGCCCTCCTTAAAGGCGTCGAGCGCCATCAAGTTCTCATACACGCGCTCCAGAGTCGGGAACTCAACCAACGAGAGGCCCCATCGTTGCGCGTTCCACACGGCTGGGGCAAGACACACATCGGCCATGGTGACGGTGTCGCCAACGGAGAAGCGCCCTGCAGACTGGCGGATGAGGGTCTCGTAGGCGCGGAAACCCCGGGCGTGGAAATCGGAGGCCCACTGCGCCCTGTCATGGCCGAGGCTGGTGATTTTGTCGAGCACAAGAACCGTCGTCCTCGGCTGGATTTCGCCGGCGATGATCTCCACCAGGGCCCGGGCTCGGGCCCGGGCTAGGGCCCCCGGCGGGCCTGGCGTCGTGGGGAGCAGGGACGGCGAGTCTGGATACGCCTCGTCGAGCCACTCCAACGCGGCTACCGACTGGGTGATGTACTGATGCTCCCCGCCGGGCTGCTGGACGACGAGGGTCGGTACCGACATCGAAGGATTTACTTTTGCGTAGGCATCGCTCCGGTGCTCCTGTTTCGGGAAGTTCACGAATACGCGCTCGTAGCTGATCTCCTTGTGCGCGAGGGCGATCCGCAGGCGCGCCGAGCAGGAGGACTTGTACCACCCATGTAGGGCAATAGACGCCATGTTTGTTATTTTTGGGGATCGCAGAAATTCGATCTCGGGTTTCCCATCCAAGACGCGTGTACGACTTTGAAGCGCAGGATTCTTTAAGTCGGGATTTGATGTACTCCCATCGCTGACACAGCAAGAGGGGGAAAGCGATCCATTGCTTCCTTCATAGCGAATTACCGAGACCCGCATGAAGGCATTACCGAATGCGGAGCTAGTGACGTGTGCCCCGTATTTTCAAGCCCGTGATTCCGGAGACGGCCTCCGCATACCGAGTCAACGCATACCAGGAAGGGAGGAAACGCAAACAACGCCTTGGGTGTTTAATACACGATACTCTACCTCACACAGACCAAGCGAATGAGGTTGAAAACAGAAATCGATCGTTCCCGCGACGAGCGAAGGCAGCCCGCAACCCGTCATAATCATGCCCCTTTCCATCCTTGCCTGCCTTCCTACCTACAGGTAATTATCAGGGCCCCGTAGAACCAGTACGTTGCATGCATTAGCCATTCGAATGTCCCCCTCGCCGGATTGGGGCTAGTCCAGTGCGCCCGCAAACCCCTGGCGGCCGCGCCCTAATAAAACTCCAGCGCATAAGTAAGCCTCCGCACAACCTACACGTCTTCCGCGGCAACAGCCTCGTACGCGCCTCGCCGGCTGGCCCTCCCCATGCGCATTAGAGCCTGGCTCTCGTACACCTCCGTGTAATTGATGGGTGCGCCACCAAGGAGCGCGGCTCCAGTTTCCCTCTTGCCGAACACGGGGGACGGGTCACACCAGAAGTCGTTGCAGTTGGTGATGCAGCCGCGAGAGTACGGGTTCTTCTTCCGCTTCTTGTTCTTTCCCGTTGCCGCACCGCGGCCAGTAGCCGTCTCGATGAAGGCGTCAACGCCCAGCAACTTCCCCCACTGCTTTAAGAAGCCGCCGTGCTTGTGGTTATGCTGGTGATTCCCATGCGCACCTTCTTCAGCGCGGCCGGCGGGGCCAGACGGTGGCGCGGAATCCGGATGATTGGGATCAAGGGGAGCCCCGGTGGAGGTGAAGGCGGAGGTGAGAGCTGCAGCAGAATGATGATTGATGCCGAACATATTCTCGTACGTCGTCATAGCGCGCGACACCTGGATGGACTGGACGAAGAGGAGCATGGAAACCCAGGTGAGCTGCAGCGTCGCCCAGATGGACAGAAGCAGGGTGTACGCGTCCGCGTTGACCACCCGGCAAAGCGTCGGCGAGAGGAAATTGCACTCGTCCGAGGCGCCAACGGACACGGCGGAGAGGTCTGCCGCTGTTAGCAACGCAGATTCTGTCAACTCGGGGAAAGGAGGAACCTACTCACAGTAGAAGATGATCCAATCGTAGGCAAGAATGCCTAGCGTCAAGTTTATAAGATAGAGGAAGAAATGTCTGTGGTTGTTGATCCCAACGCAATTGTACACCCAAGGGCAATGGCTTCAGGGGGGAAGAAGGGGCTCCGTTAGCACGAGTCCTCTCAGGAGCGTCTCCGGTATCACGTACAGATAGTCTATGGGCAGGTAATGTGGGGAGAGGCAGGGAAAGGAGCACGGGGGAGGAGGGGTTGCCAGCAGCAACTTACTGGTCATGCTTGGCGACGCACCGCTGGCAACGCCTGCAGTGCTTGCTTCTCAGGGGCGTCCGGATCATGCAACTGACGCAGAAATTGGACTCGTCAAACTTCCAGAGACTGATGAGCTCATCAATCACAACTTTCTGCTCAGCGATGCCGTTCAGTTTGGGGACGAAGCCCGGGTCGTACGCCATGCAAGTGACGTAGAAATAAGCAGTCATGCCGTAAAAGGAAGCAAAGGCCAGGTTCAGCCACCAATGCGTCACGCCCAGTTCCTCTGAATGTATTGCCGCATGTCAGTACTACGGACGCAACGCCATTAGACCCGGCAGGTCGGAGGTCGCGAAGGGGGGTCACTACCCACCTATTCTCCACGTCGTCTCCGGCAGCACCTTGAGCAGCCAGTTTAGGCCTACTAGGAAGAGCGACCCGGCAAAGATGCCAGCGAGCCACGGCGTCCTCTGGAACTGCCGCATATCGTGCGGCGCGTAGTTTAGCACCTGCTGGGCGACCCACTGAAGCGCATAGCCCACAAGGAGACCCAGCGGGAGGCCCGCGTAGATGGGCATTCCGGCGATGATGGTCGCCATGGCCCAAACAAGCACAAAAGGCCATAGAAACAGGAACTTGGTCATGAAGCCCCTCTTGTCCTTCAGGAAGTAGCCCGCACCCGGGAAGGTAGGCGTCTCGGGATTGCCGTCTTCGTCGTAGCCACACTCTTTCAGGGCTTTGTGCCACGCGCCTACAGTGTTCAGCTCTTGCGCGGTGATGGCCGGCGTCTTGCCAGTGCTCGTTTTGGCGAAGCGGTCGGCACCATATTCGATGAGCTTCTGGATGCAGCCCGGGCTGCCTTTCACCAGTGCCCAGTGCAGTGCCGTGAAGCCCTGCTCGTCCTTGGCGTGCACGTTGGCGCCCCAGCGGAGAAACACGTCGACGCAGGCGGAGAATCCCTTGTACGCCGACCACATGAGGCCCGTGTGGCCAAAGGAGTCGACAACGTCGACGGGGATGCCCTGGTGCAGCAGCAGGATGATGAGAAGCACGTTGCCATTGAAGGTAGAGATGTGCAGAGTATTGTAGCCCTGAGCGTCGGTGATCAGGGGATCCGCGCCGTGCTGCAGGAGGAGGTGGACCGTGTAGTAGTGGCACCGCTGTGCGGCCCACTGGAGGGGTGTCGCTACGGATTCGCCGCCTTTCTTGTTCACCGGAGCGCCGCTGTCGATGAGGAACTTGCACATAGCGTACTGATTATTAATCGCAGCCCACTAGAAAGACCGGAGGACGGTCAGCTTTAGAAACATTCCATCCCATTTCCATCCCGAGTTTGCTACCATAGGTCTCTCGGCGCCGGGGCGGGTCGGCCCCGGAACACGGAGCGGAGGACACATGCATCAAGCTGGGAGAGGGAGAGATGGGGGGCAGGAGGGAGGCCGTCGTGGCAGGACGTACGTGCAATGGCGTAATGCCTTCCTCATCGCTGTACGTTGCATCGTATCCGGTGGTTCCGAAGAGCGCTTCCATAGCGGCAATGTCCCCTATCCTGGCGAGGTGCATGATGTCGGTCTGGGCGGACGCGGCGCCGGGCATATCGCCCATCTCCATCTCGTTGGTCAGCTTGGGCGTTGCGGCATCCGCCTTGGACGGCGGCTGTGCCGGGGCAGCAGCCGTCTTGGCGGCGGTGCCGTTGGCATGGCTGGTGTTGGCCATCGAGCGCGTCTTGCGTGAAGGTCCTTCTCGCGCCGCCTCGTCCGCGAGCGGTTGGCGGCTGGAGTTGAGGTACCTTAGGTTCCGAGCTGCCGAGCTGTTTGCTAGAGCGCGCAGTTGGGCGAGCCAGACATGGCGTAGCGAAGAGTCCCGCGATAGATATACGTACAATCTATATGAAAAAGGAGAAAGGGGGTAACGGAAAACCGGCTCAGAAAGGATGCGCCCATCCAGATGGGCAAGGGAGGTCGGCTTTTCCCCGAAAAGAGAAATTGAAAATCCCAGCCCAGGGGTCGAGGTCAAAAAAGCACGGGGCGGAAACGCCACGTCCAAGCTGACGGCCCCCGTCGCCGAGCGGCGATAGGCAGCGGCCTCACCCGAGAAGGCTGACAATCCAGGCGGCGGCTGCCAGGGGGCTTTCGTTGCTGGGGGGGTTCCCATGCAGTTTCCCCACTTGTAATTGGCTAGGGAAGCGCAGACTCCGCTTAACGCTTAGGTTTTCTTTGTGCTTTGCTTCTGGTGCTTGGTCCCAGCACGACGACATCGAATCCATCCGCTACACTAATAAAATTCTAGCGCATTAGGTAGCTGTGATGGGTTGGCACCGCCTAACGTGTCACCCATTCTGCCCATCCTGCGCATAACCGCCTCCAGAGCCTGTGTTTGCGTACCTCGTCCGAATAGGCTTGAACTTCTCGTTCCACCGCGACACCGACATTCTACTTCCATCGCATCCAAGCGACGTTCCCCAGCATTCTGCGTAGTACCTCATCTCATATGGGCGCAGCCGAAGCCATGGAGCCGCTGTGGGACCAGCTCAAATCCTTCCTCGAGCTGATGCTCACGCCGTCGACGCCCGTCTTCGTCGTCGGCACTCTGGTCATACTCCTGGTCCCCCTCTTGCTCCATCTCTTCCTCACGCGCGCCACGCCGTATGCGAGTCTCCCATCTGTTCTGCTTCTGGGCCCCTCCGGCGCCGGCAAGACGTCCCTCCTGACCCTCTTCGAACGCCGCGCGGCACCGTCGCTCACCCACACGTCGCAGACCCCCGTTGCCGTCGAGCTCGCGGTCGCCGAAGACGGCAAGGCCAGCTTCCGCGACGACCTCGATGCCTCTGGCAGCACGGCCAAGAAATTCCTCCTCGTCGACACTCCTGGCCATGGCAAGCTGCGGAGGGATGCCATGGCGAAGCTCACGGATTCCGCCATCGCATCAGCGAGAGTGAAGGGTGTGGTGTTCGTCGTCGACGCCGCGGCACTTTCCGAGCAAGATAGCCTTGCCGCAACAGCAGAATATCTACACGCCGTGCTACTGGTCCTGCAGAAGCGAATGGGGGCCGGCAAGACCTCGAAAGCCCCGACGGCGGTCCCGGTACTCATCGCTGCCAACAAGGCCGACCTGTTTACAGCGCTCCCCGCTACGCTCGTGAAAAGCAGCCTCGAGGCCGAGCTGGGGCGGATACGCAGTACGAAGAGCAAAGGGCTGCTGGACAGTGGGGTTGGCGCGGACGAGATCGATACGGCAGGGGAGAGCGACGACTGGCTTGGGGAGTACGGATCGGACAAGTTCGTCTTTTCGCAACTCCGCGAGTTTGACATAGAGGTGGAGGTAGTAGGAGGCAATGTCGTGGGTGACGGGCCGGGCGCTGACAAGTGGTGGAGCTGGATTGCCGACAAGATTTAACGAGTTCTCGCCACAGCTCACTACGGCTACGGCTTCATTTCGTAACGGGTAGAGGCAAATCGAATGAGCGTACAAGCGTTTCCAAAGAAGATGGAGATACGGAGCAGCGAAATGCCGTATCACTACCATGAACATGATTAATTGCTATCTTCTATTGTCCCAGTGGGGGTAGTAAAGCCCCTTCTAGCTCTATCCAACCGTTAGTGTTACGTTGAAGTAAAGTTCTTCCTCCCACGAGACCAAACTCTCCAGCCTCCCCAGTATCCTCGGGTAGCGCATAGGCGCATAGCAGGACGCCAGCTTAGGCTACCCCAAACGGCTGCCTCAGTTTTTCATTTGCTTCATCATCCAAGTCAACAAGTCGACCTTCGTCACGACCGCCACCGGTTTGGCAACCCCGCCATCTCCGCTCCGCTCCGTGACCACGGCGGCGCTGTTCCACTCCAGAAATTTGCTGAGCAGGGACAGCGACGTGTCCATCGTGATCTCGACAAACTTCCGCCGCTTTCCACCGGAAGCCGGCTGGATATCCCTCGAGTCCGTGACTACCTCGTCCAGGCGCCCGAAATCGAACATGACCTCACTCACGGGGCTCTTCGGCCGAGCCCGGCCGCTAGAGATGTACGAAAGAAGATTTCCGAGCGTGACGAGCCCAACTAGCTTGCCCCCGGTAGGCGAAAGCACGGGGAGCTGGTCAAAGCCTTTGTCGCGCATCGTCTCGATGGCGTCGGCGCAAGGGCTATCGGACAGGACCGATGTCACCGGCTTGAGACGCAGGGCCCGAACGGTATCGTTACCATAGGGGTTGCTGGGGCGTCGCTTCAGCGACTTTTGCTGGTGCTCGAGCTCGGCTTCGGCACCGTTGACCGGAATCGGCAGCAAGTCGTTGGCGGCGAGCCAGTCGTCGTCGGCGAACTTGGACAGGTAGCTGCGGATGCTGTCCGGCAGAAGGACCACCACGACATCATCAGGCCCCAACTGCAAGTCTTCGGCGGCCTGCACCATTGCCGCCATTGCCGCGCCCGAGCTTCCGCCTACTAGGAGGCCCTCTTCGGCGATCAGTCGTCGCGCGAGCTTGAATGACTCGCGGTCGTCGGTCTTATACCACTTGTCCACAATCTCCCTGTCTAGAACGTCCGGGATGAAATCGTAGCCTATACCCTCGACCTTGTACGCGATGTTTTCGTGCTCCTTATTCAGGCTCTCTGGCAGAGCCAAGATGCTGCCATGCGGATCTGCCGCAATAACCTTGATGTCCTTGTTGTGCTTTCTCAGGCCCTTCGCCAAACCTGTCACGGTGCCACCGGTGCCAGCTCCTGCGACGACGACAGTCACCCGGCCTTTGGTCTGCTCCCAGATCTCTTCGGCGGTACCAAACTCGTGCGCGCGGGGGTTGTCAACGTTGGTGTACTGATCGAGAATATGGCTGTTGGGGATCTCCTTTTGTAGCCGCTTAGCGACGCCAATATGCGATTCCGGGCTGTCCCATGCGGCTTGGGTGGGTGTGCGGATTATGGTCGCTCCAAGCGCTCGAAGGACCGAAACCTTCTCGGCCGACATCTTCTCGGGCAGCGTGATGATGGTCTTGTAACCCTTTACAGCACCGACGAGAGCCAGTCCGATACCGCTACAAGGGTTAAGCAAGAGTTAGCGAGGTGCTCCTACAAACGAGGGGGGGGGACGGCTGGCGCAATATTGGAGGACCTAACGTGTTTCCGCTTGTAGGCTCGATAAGAGTGTCGCCGGGCTTGATTCGGCCGCTTTTCTCGGCCTCTTCGATCATGCGAAGTGCTATGCGGTCCTTGACGCTTCCGCCGGCATTGTAGAGCTCGAGCTTTCCGTAGACCTGAGCCTTGATTCCGAGAGACTGGGGGATCTTGTTCAACCGGACGAGCGGCGTGTGGCCAATGAGCTCAGTAACAGAACTGCTGCCGACAGCATTGCTTCTGTCTTCCGCCATTGCGTTGTGTCGAGTGTTGAGAAGGCGAGGGGGTAACTACCAGCTACTGGGTATTTGGCAGGTAATTCGATCCGATCCAGACACCTAGGTAGGTAGGGATGGAAACGGAATGGCGATCTTTTTGTCCGCGTACCTTGTGGGTGTGTTAAGGAGGCCAGAAGGATGGACGGCCACACACTGCACGTCAAGAATGGCGCAGGATAAAAGTCGGGATTGAGATGATGGGCTGAGGAGACGCCTGTGGTGGGGTGGCGAGATCCCCGCACTACACAATAGAGCCGATGTTATGCGACATCTCGTCGCTGCTGCAGCACGGCAGCAGCCCGACAGAGGTTTCCTAACAGCTGCTATCAGCTGCCTGGATGTGCCCCTCCCGCAAAACCACATCGGACTGCTGTTGGGGCTGGTGGCATGGATCCCATGGTGGCGCGGGTGGGTAACGGCAACTACCAGCGGGAGGGGGGGTGGCGGCGAGGCGTTTCTTACAGCACATTGGCGACCACACCCACTGCGATCAGGCAGCAGCATTTTATGGCTTCGATGAACAGCCGCCCCTGGGTCTGGCTGTGGGCGCACTAGATCGATCCACCATACCTAGGCAGCCGAATAACGGGATTGGCTTCCACACCAGCATCACGCAGCGATAGCCTCGTCTTGTGTGCCTACACTCATATGTCGGCGGCGAGCGGATTGATGCCGCCGGGCTTCCGGTCTCACAACATATGTAACCTGCTGCCTGCTGTCGCCCGATCGTATTAGTCGCGTCCTTCTGCTGGCTCTTCGACATCTCTATCTCTCTCCCCTCCTCTCTCTCTCTCTGCTAGACGCTCCCTCTGCGCATCCGGGACGACTACTCTTTCGGTCGGCCTACCTACCCCCATCTACACTTTGTTCCGTTTCGTCCGTTCGTTCCGCTTGAATTTCATCATCATCACTCTCTCCTCCGCCTTTCTGTCTAAAGTACAGGGCAGACGCCGCCAGCAGGGCTTCTATCGCGGCCTATGGAGTCGTATCTGCCCTTTGGCGGCTTCCAGCTGCCCTTCCAGCGCCGGCTCAGTAGGCTCTACAATGACACCAAGAAATCCTCCGATTTCGTCAAGGAGCCTGTGCAAAATGCCGAGGACCCGGAGATCAAGGCGCTGCACCGCAAGCTCCGTATCCAGAAGGACCGGCTCGTCAGCTGGGGGCTGGAGTGGTCCGATCCCAGCCAGTCCGCCGAGGTCCTCATCGACTCTTCGCTCTCGAAAGCCGGCCTGAGTGAAGTGGTCAGCAGCATCATGTCTACCATCAAGGACATTCTCGCCGAGGCCGAGCCACTGTGGCTGAGTTCCAAGAGAATGGTGTCAGGAGGCAGGGAGAATGAGAAGAAGCCAGGGGACCGCAAGGCGCCCCTCGTTGTATGGGACAAAGGCCGCTTCGAGGACCTCGTCCGCGATCTGACAGCTTCCATCGACACCTTGTACGACCTTAGCAGGACAAGGTCCTCCGCAGCCACCTCTTCTCAGGTAGCGCAGCTGAGGTCCCCCAAGGCGGGCTCGTCCGTGGAGGACCTGAAGCCTTTCGAATCTACGAGAATGCAAACGCCACTGCTGATCGACCCGGCAACCCTCACGAACCTTCCGCGGTCGACATCCGAGTTCCGTTTCAGGGAGGTCGTCTTCATGAGCCACAACGCCTACTCCGAAATCTCCCGCACCTCCAGTTCTTTTCCGGCCTACGCTCCTCTGCTGTTGGAGTATGCCCATTTCGACCCCATCTACTCCGCCACCGGCGTCATGCCTGCCATGACTCACTTCGAGAAACTGTCGTCCGGGCTTCAGGCCGAATCTCAGCGCCCGCCTGGATCGTGGACAGGCCTGCCTAGGCTGTTTGGGTATTTCGAGGACATGGAGCACTCCCGGCTGGGGCTCATCTACCAGCTTCCCCCGTCATTCAACCCCGTCGCACTTGATCCCCAGACGCAGGACCCGGTTTGCAACCTGACCACGCTCGCCGATCTCCTCGCCAGACCGGGCTTCGAACCCAAGCTCGAGGCCAAATTTCGGTTGGCGTCCAACCTCGCAAACACCGTCTTCGACATGCACGCACGGGGCATCACCCATGGAAACCTCCTCGACTCGAGCGTGTCGTTTAGCAACTCGGCCGAGGGCGCTTCCGCCGACGTCGACATCAGGAGGCCCCTCGTTTCCGCGTTCGACCTGTTCCCCGATTCGCCGTCCATGGACCCTCACATCTCGGCGACGTTGTTCCGTCTGTATCGGCACCCTCTGGACCCGCGTGCTGCGCCCGCGGGACAGCCGCCGCTTATTACCAGTGCCGACTTCAGGGTGTTTGACTTGTACTCCTTAGCCATGCTGCTCCTGTCCATCGGCCTCTGGACGGACCTCAAGCATCTCGTTCCGCATGCTGCGTCGACGGCCGTGTCCGAATCTATGCTGGAGCAGTTGGGCATCCGGTGCGGGTCGCTCTACATGAGAGCTGTCCAGACCTGCTGGGCCGCCGTGGAGAAGGAATTGCTAGGACAGGTGACGGGTGACGAAATTCTTGCGACGGTTCAACTCAGAGTTAGCCGATACCTGAAGGCATGCTGCGTTCTCGATGACGTCAGTGACCTCGAGGAGCGGCTCGATGACGACTTGAGAGATACGAGTAGTAACATGCCCACTATCCGTACTAGTCTAGCCGATGTGGGCTCGTCCTCGCAACATGCAAATCGCCTCTGGGCAGTGGGTAATGTGCCCGTGGCGGAACCCGAGACCTTCGAGAAGAAAGAGCAACAGCCCGCCATCGTCATACAGCAGCCGCGACTGCCTGCGTATCCTACCGTTGGCCGGTCCCGGATTGCATCACAATCGAACATCAACATGACGGCTAGACCGGCCGAGAAACCGGCCGAAAAGCAGGACAAGCTGGCCGAGAAGCAGGACAAGCCCAAGGTGCGACTGTATCCGCAGGTGCCCCTCCCGCCCGAGGCAATCGAGCAGTGGAACAGCTTCGTGATGCCGCAGATCAACCAAGCTCTGCGCCATTTCTACTGCAAGCACTCCGAATCGGTCGAGATATCCCTCGAGTCTGTTGGCGAAAACCCCCGAGAGACCAAGCCGACCGTTCTGGTCGTCTGCACTTCGGTAGCCAAAGTACGGGCAATCCTGAAGCGGAAGTTGGGCCCAATATTCGACGGCGCCACAGGGCTGGGCCTCCGAGTTTGCAGCGGCCGTGTGATCCGTTCGCGGAAGGATGGCCAGTGTTTCAGCGGGGAGGTCGCTGCCACGAACGGGTCTTTTCAGCACCGCCCGCAGAATGGAGCAAGCATCGGTGCTTGGATCGGCGACCGTCATCTCCCTCCCGTCACGTTCGGGGGCTTGATCATGATTGACGACAAGCCCTACGGCATGTCTGTGCACCACATGTTGGACGACCCAGGAACAGAGGGACCACACCACCAGAAAGAGGAGCGAACGGCCCCTATGCGAAGCAGCGGCGAAGTGCCCGGTGACATCGAGTCGCTTACGCAGTCCCTCGACGACTGGTACGCTGAACTACAAGCTGGCTCCTCCGTCGCGAGCGGTGGCAGTGGTGACGACTATTTTGCCTGCGAGTTCTCCGACTACGACGAAGATGAGGATGAGGCTGATGCCTTGTCCCAGTCGGACATCACTAGCGAGTCTTACGACGATGAGAGTTATGGGCTAAGCGGGGATTCTATAAACCCGTTCGGCGAGCCCGGCGACATGCCTGGCGTCGAACCAGGCTGTGGTGAGGGCTTTTTTGTGACGCAGCCAGCACTGGACGACGTCGAGGGTGGCTTTTACCCCAACACGGAGACGCAGGACGAGGACCATCTCGACACGTTCAGCCTCGGAGAGATCTACGCTTCCAGCGGCCTTCGGAGGCGAGCTGACGAGAACGGTTTCATCCATGAGATCGACTGGGCGCTCTTTGAGTTCCACGACGAGCGCCTGCCCGGCGAGAACTGGATTCCACGTGTCTCGCCCAGCACTGCCAAGGCGGCCAGGTCTACCCCAGGGAGTAGCCGTACCTCCGCGCCGCTGCAGCCTCCAAGTGGTGGTGGCGAGCATCTTCATCCGACCATGGTCGCGCCGTCCAGAGCTCTTCCGGGCCTTGAAGTGCAGTGCATTGGTCGCACCTCGGGCCTGCAGACCGGCTTCATCCTTCCAGCGATGACGTCGGTTAAGCTCCACGGCCGGGCCTCGCCGTCGCACACCTATCAAATCACGGGGTCCCCCCTACCCTCAAGCAAGGAGGGTGTGCAGAGCCAGCCGGATCATGCTCCCCTGGCCATGGGTCTTCCTGGAGACAGCGGAGCATGGGTTGTGGAGCGTGCCCATGGGCGCCTTTGTGGGCACGTACTGGCGTGGAGCGAGCGGAAGCGGGTCGCCTATATCTGCCCCATGGACATTCTCCTGCTCGATATCGCCGAAACACTAGAGGCAGGCGAGGTACGGCTTCCCGGAGGCGATGCCGTGGTGAAGCTCAGGGACGAAGGAGAGAAGCGTCAACATCGCGGAAGGGGGCTCGGGGGCGAGAACTCTGCGGTGGACGCCACAGGGTATTATATCCAGGGAGCTAGCAGTGATGTTGCTGGCGATAATGCTTACGGCGGTCATGAAGACCTACGCGACCTTGTCGAAGAGGAATGCGACGATAGTGGTGATGAGAGTCCGCACACGAGGTCTCTACAAGTTGAGGGGAGCGGGGGCCGGACGGGGGTATTGACAGGACATGCAGCAGGAACCGTAGCAACGCCGCTACGGCGAGGCCAGGCGTGGAAGGAGTCGATCAATATTGACGAGACGGATCTTGCTAGCGACCTAGGTAAGATGCGCCTAGGAAGGAAGAGGGTTCAGACACAATGCTAGGAATGCGCGAAGGGGCTTTGAGATTGTGGTCAACAGCACAGTATGCAATACCATAGCGAGCGAGGATTAGCCGCCTCAAGTATGATTAATGCTTTATCCCAGTTTTACCTTCTACCCAGGGTATCTGTACCTCCCTTGTAGGTAATAAGAGAATCTATGTACGAAACGCATGTTCTACAGATGGCCGTAGTGGCCTCTCGTCATCCCTGACCCAGTGGCTCACAGCCTAAGCAAACAACGAGTGGCTCTCGGTATGAAGTCCCCTTCCCCTTTCTCCTGTTGCTCTACTAACAAGAAGACGCAAAACACTTAAAACTAAACACAAAACACAAAACAAGCAGCACACACATATCTCACTGCGAACGCCGGCCAATGTTCATCATGCCGAGCTGTAATACTCACAGCGCGAGAGCGAGAGCCAAGGTCCCAACAGCGATCCTCACAAGCCATCTAGAAGGGTGTTAGCATCGTTTCGGAACACTCAGCACACCTCGAGCGATGCCGCAGGCAGCACATGTCACAGAATAGAACACGAAGACAACTCACCCGCAAGTCATCATGGGCTGAAGCGCCACTCCGTCGGCCGTCTCGGTACCCTCCGCCAATCTATCGTTGGGGTGCACACTCGTGGTGTTGTTGGTCGTTGTGTTGATCCCCCACAGAGGCACAGTCGGGATTGACAGAACCGTCGTCCGTGTCATCTCGTCTTCAAACGCGGAGCCGATCTTGGTCGGCAAGAAGCGTTGGTTGCAGTACCAGGAATAAACATGCCTCGCCTCCTTCACGCGGTCATCAAGGAGCGAGTGCAGCTCGCGGCTCCCGATGGAGGTTGGGGGTAGGCGGAGGTCGTGATCAAAGCAAGTCGCGCGAACGCACATCTCGATGCGGGAGAGTACAGAAATGGGCGCCAAAATGCAGGCGCACTCGTCGCTCATTTTTTCGTCCTTGAAACAGGGGGTGGCGTCCTTGAAGCTCGAGGGCTCTAGGCACTGCACCACACATGGCGTTGGGGCGTCTCTCCCAGTCGGCATGACCGCGGGCAGAGTATAGATGCCACCGTCAGGATTGGCGCTCATCCAAGCCACCGTGGCGGTCACGGTCGGAACAAGGCCTGCAGGGAAAGGGACTGAACCGGTAGGGAACGAGGCTGAGCCGGTAGGGGCTGAGCCGGTAGGAGCTGAGCCGGTAGGAAACAAATCCGTATTCGACACCTACGTCGAGAAGGGTCCGGCTTCTGGCGTGGCTGTCGCCATTGCCGTGGCCGGCATGGTGGCCCTGGACGGCCCCCAGAAGCCGTCAGGAGACATGGTGACAGTGGTAATCACGACCTCGGTGATGAGCGCCTCCCAGCACGTCCGGGAGTTTGAAGACGCGAAATCTTCACGCGTCGAGAGCCTGTTGCTGGTACTGCTGGGCTCGGCCAAGATGTATGCCGCCGCACTGATGATCTGAGAAGAGAGCAGGAGAGGAATGATGGCAAGGCTGGCTGCGAAGATGGCCATAGTTGCTGATATCCCCGTGCGGTATCTAAGAATGTCGATGAAGGCGTCAAGACGTGAAGTGCGTAAACAATGCAAGTGCCTAGCTATTTCGTAGTAGGAATCAAAGGGGGTAATGCGAAGTTTGTTGTTGATACTTATCGAGCCTGTAGACCACAGAGAGTGAAGATGGATAGTGTTGACGGGAGAAAGGGAGAAAAGGATGGGCGGGTGGAGATCGAATACAAACAGTCCTCAAGTCTTCATGACGGTGACGAGCATAAGTAACAGCAAGACGCTCCTTCGTCTTTGGCCGGGGAGACGGGGAAAGAACCAAGGTTTAGTCCTACTTGTACCTGCCCTCACCTCCTGTACCATTAACCTTAGTACAATGCACTTACTCCCTCCAGGGCTGGCTTGAAAGTTAGAATGGCCTCTCGCTTTTCTGGATCCTTAAAACAGGCATAAACTTCTCGATCCAGGAGCAGTAGCCCGGAGCAGTACTCTCGCCATTTTCTATATCCATAGGCGCATTCAATGTTATCCGCGTACGGATACTCTCTGGACCTGTTCTCGAGTGCTTATGTATCTAGGTACTTACCTGTTATCATAGCAATACGGGCACAAATCTGGAAAGTGTGTGACAGTGACGACACACAGCTCTCTGATTCATATCACAGGTAGCTACCGACCTTTCGTTCAGATCGTACCTGCCTTAGTACTTGCGACATTCACTCCCTAGCACGGATCCCTGGCACCGACTTGGGCACCTAAGCAGGTGCCTGCTGTTACTCAGCCCCTATTGTCGTCACGGAAACAGCAAAGGAGGCGAAGAAACATGATATGTGCAGCAAATATGTAGTCATCAGGAGGCCAAGGCAAGCCGTTTGTACCGCGGCCTCCGTCCAGCAGATCGACCTTGCTCGCACGTGGTACAACAGGGAGGAAACATGAACGTCTGGTCGCCACGTCGCCCCGAGCAGACCATTGCCCGAGAGCGTACTCTAACCAAAGCTTGTAACCCCGCTTTGCTGCCTCTGCTTGAGGACCGGGCGAGGGCAGTATGTATTCGTAGACATCGGATGGCTTTTCGGCTCCTGGCGGATACCAGCCCCTCAAGATGTGCATATGCATGAACTTAGGCACGACCGATTTATGATGTTTCACGGCGACAGCTTTTTCACGAAGTACGCTACGAAAGTATGTAATGCAGACGTTTTCATTTGTAGTCCAAAGACATAATTACTTCTATGTAACCCAGAGACCCGCGGCAACAGATTATTTTTCGAGATCTAGAGAAGAGCAACGCCTAGTAGGACCAGCACCGAGCCAAGCAAAGAGCTGCTGCCGGCCGCACGAGGAGCCGCATTGTGGGTCGGAGAAGGAGAGCTCGAACCTCCTCCCGAGGACGTCGGCGTCGAGGTAGTATTACCTCCACTGGTAAGAGAGGCAAGATTGGGGTCCGACACGAAAGCGGTCGTAACACTTGAGGCGTTTGTGCACGTCGACTGGTCGGAGGAGGCCACGCCAGCAACGAAGTTCACGGCGGCGCACTAGATGACGATCGAGTCAGCAGCTATTCCGCACGCGAGGGGGCACGGGAGAGCACAAAAGGCGTACCTGAAACAGCACGCCATCCGGGGCGTCGACCACCACACTCAAGACGCCCTTTTGACCCGCCCAATTCTCGGGCACGGCGAGGCGCGGCTCGCAGAACTTGCCGAGGCCGCTCTGCTGCGTCTCGGGGAAGATCTGGGTCCAGTTGCCGCCCGCCGTCTGGTCGAGGGTGGCACGGTAGAGCCAGGTGCCCTGGGGGTGCAGGAGGTTCGTGGCGACGTTGTCACCGCCGACGTGGAAGTCGGTCACGTTGTTCTTGCTGAAGTCGGGCGAAAAGCCGCCGCATGGCCCTGTGGGCTCCTTCGTCTCGTCGAAACCGATGGTGGGAGGGTAGTCGAGCGTGAAGTGGGCGTTGGCAGCGGCCGCCAGAACGGCGGTGGCGATGGCCAGTGACGAGAGAGGCGCCATGGTAGTAGACTGGTCACGGGCAATTAGCGACGTCCAATGCGGCCAGTCGAGGTACCCGATGTGTTCTGTGGAGGGTTGGTGCAAATGTTGAGGGAAGGAGCTAGGCGAAGAGCTCCGATGGGATGGGATGAGCACGGGCACACGTACCTGAGGCTGTCGACGAGGTTGCCGGTATTGATTACGGTGACAGTTGCTTCAGCGTTCTAGGTAGTTAGCAGATATTTCGGCATGCGCCAGAGTGCGGGTGAGTAGAGGTTAATATATTCGGGCATTTGACGCGTACTGCAGTGCGGCTTTGGCACGTTGCTAGCGCGGCCAATGCCAAGCCCGGCGGCTCAATTGAAAGGGGGGAGGTGACGAAACAGCGACCAACAGCGGGCAAAAGACTGCTAACTCGATTACTTACGTCAGAAGCCTTGGCAACGTAAGGTTAGGCAGGTGCAGGTTGGATGTCAAGCGGGACGACGAAGCTAGACAGATGAAGGGAGGGAACTGTTGGAGGTTGAGGTGAGACGTGAAGTGAGAGGGAAGGGATGGCCAGTAAATTAATGATGAATAAATACTGCCTAGCGAGACATGATTTGATGCAAGTGCGTTATATGAAGAGGCGGGAAGCGGATCCGACTCGCTGGGTCTTGGAGGTGTGCTCGTGGAGCAGATGGAGTGGGATATCCAGATGTCCGCCCCAAAAGCACATGGCAGCGAACCGAACCGGGGACCAGGACTGATGCGATGCACTTCGGCTGGCGAGGCCGTCTACCTACCGACCGAGGAAGGACGCTAGGAAGACCCACAGGCCGCCTTTCCCAGTGCAGCTTGTGCGATGGGTCCGTGAGACCTCCTATTTCGAGTTTAAAACATGCTCTTTGCAAGTGGTGAGACGAGATAGCCATCCATCTTCTTTTCCCTCCCATAGCGCGCTACTAGCTTGGGGTAAAGCCGACTCCTTCCCTCCCCAAGCGCGCAATACCATGTGAATGGCCGTATCTCGGCGGAAACTGCGAGCTCCGACATTCGCCCGCGGAGCCCTGGAGGGGGAATACCTGGTAGATCGGGCAGGCGCCATATTCTTACCAGGTCGATGCTTACAGTTGCAACCGTCGGATACGCACTCTCGGATCTGCGGTGCCGTACACACGGAATAAAGGACGTCGAGCAGGACGGCCCAGCGTTGAGAAGGCTGGAGGGCGCTTCGGCGCCGGGAAAGCGGAATGGCCTGGGTTTCATTAGGTCAAGCGCGAGCAAGAAAGTCTGACGAGGCAAGGGCTGACGGACGCCGATGGGTCGGATCGAAGTCGGGTTGGTCTTCGGTTGTCGGGACTGGAAGCACACGCGCAAGTTATTAAGAGGTAATTGAGGGGCTTCGCCGTTGCGGGGAGGGGCCGGAGGGGCAGGGGCAGATCGATCATCCCATCGGTGCCATTCCCACTGAACCCGAACGCCCAGACCGCTGTTGGCGGGTTGCAGCGGTGGGTCGAGGCGTCGCGCGCTAGGTCTTTCTCAGCCTGACTGCGCACCCTTAGGGCCCCCGCAGACCCTTTTCTTAGCGGTCTGCAGGATAGCGTTGCAGCGGTGCGCAACTTTGAGCAAATTGTGGCGTCCACTAGCGCCCGCGTCCACGGCACCGCAGCGTCCCGCAGCATCCAGTCAGATTGATCTGGTCGCGCTCTGGCCCTCCCCACCGGAGCTTGAATCACCCGTGCCGGCCCCCGCGGCAGCGTGGGCTCTTCTTTTCTTCCATCTTTTCTTCTTTTGTGCCCTACACCAACTTCATACTTGGCGGTGGCTGACGCAGGTGCCCGGGTAGGTTGGAACGTAGCAGGTACCTTAATCAAGGCATGGAGGGAATTAATCAGAAGACACACCTTCTGAGCCCGAAGCCTTGACGCAAAGCATTTAACTGCTAACCTATTCGCTACCGTTTTAGAACGTGGCATCGACAGGAGAAGATTGTGTTTCCAGACGGCGGTTGCAGCCGTTTCGTTCAATGAAGTCAGTGCGGAGCCGTCCTCGAGGCCACCTCGCCGCTCGTTTCTGCGGTATCTTCCTGCCCGTCCTGCCTCGCCTGCCTGCCTTGCCCGCCTCCGCACCCGCATTCTCACCCGCACTCGCACGCACCCTTGTTTTGAGGCCGATCCGTTTTAGCCGGGCTCTTCGGCTGGATCTACCTACTTCGTAGAAAGTCATAGCAGTGAGTCCTGGCCATCTCCGATCAGCCCCCCTGGTTTTAACTTCAAGAGCTCTCTTCGGACGCGCCTCCTTCGACGAGCTTCGTAGGCTAATGGGTTACACCCATGGTCTGATCTCGTCGTTAGACCGCCTCCAGTCCCCGCCAGCGGTCTATCGTGCCTTCGCTGATTACGTGTACTTGTAGCTTAGTAGGTTAAGTCAGGTACCCGGTGCGGACACCAAATCCGTCTCCGTCGCACTTATCGAGTAGCCCTTTTCGCAGCACCATTCATACCCATTGGAATTGGCGCAATTCACCGCAGGAACCACTACGCCCCCTGTCGGATCGGTCTACCAGTATTGCTCGCCTCTCCAAGCGATCAGGTGGCCAGGTAGGTCCCCAAAGATAATACTAAACATCCTGAACTGCAACGAGCCTATGCTGATGATCCTCGCGGAGCACGAAGGGATGCAATAAGACGATTGCGACGCTCTGCGCCCCCAGTCTATGGTTAAGGCCAACGCCGCATCGAAACTGCCGGAGCAGGCGATCACTGACTGCCACCGTCGCCGCCATCACTACCATCACGCAGAATCAGCACCGCTTCCCAGCACTTTTTCCGGCGCCTGTCGAGATAGCTCTGTCGGGATAGTCTGCGAGCCATTACAATAGGTTTCCGCGAGGAACGCACTCTACCCAAGATGGACATGGACATGGGGATGGATATGGGGACGAGCATGTTCCAGGCGACGAACATGTCTCTGGCCGTGACATACTGGTACATCATCGCTGGCGTCATGGGCCTTCTGGTCATTATACGCGCCATCAATTTCTACCAGAACTATCGCAGGTTCGTCCCTCCAAGTTCCAGTCTCTCGGTGTCCCCTCCACAGCGGCCTCTTTCTGACGCGATGACAACGCAGGCTCTGCACTTGCTCTTCGTCTTCGGTACAGTTTCCGACGAAGCCATCCAGCTCGTTCATGCAGGCATGGGCCACCCTCACGGCTGTCAGCCGCGAGATAAGCTACCCGCAGCTGTACATCCCTTTCCGCTCCGTATCGTGGATGACACCGCCGCCCATGGGCCGCCTCCTCGTCCTTCTCATCTACTGGGCGGTCATTATCGGCTTTATGACCTCCGGGGCCATCATCAAGGACGTCAACTTCTGGGAGCGCATTGGCTTCCGCAACGCGTGGGTCACGGTTACCCAGCTGCCCCTACTCTACCTCCTGGCTGGCAAGTCGTCCGTGCTGGGCATGATCGCCGGGACGTCCTATGAGCGGCTCAACTGGATGCACCGTTGGGTCGCGCGCACTATGTTCGTCACGGCGTCCGTTCACGGGTGGCACTTCTACAGCGAGTACTCCATCGCCGACCTGTCGGACCTGTTTTTCCAGGTTATGCCGATGGGGAAATACGGCGTCACCGCCTGGGGCCTGCTGCTCTGGTCTGTCATCACGGGCTTTGCGCCCCTGAGGCACTTCTCTTATGAGTTCTTCGTTGTGCAGCATATTTTGACCGCCGTTCTGTTCCTCTGGGTCGTTTACACCCATGTGCCGTCGTACGCCCAGTACAACGTCTGGTTCGCCATCGCCGCCCTGTGCTTCGACCGCTTCTATCGCAGCGCCCTGCTCGTCTGGAACAACGTCAAGCTGCGGCCCGATCCTTCGAAGTGCAAGGGCGGCCAGAGGATCGGCCACCAGGCGCAGCTCAGGGCGATCGGCGAGGACATCACGGTAGTGACGCTCAAGGACGTGCATTTCAAGTGGAGGCCTGGCCAGCACCTATACCTCTGGCTACCGCGGGTCGGGCTGCTGGAAAGCCACCCGTACACCATTGCGTGCGCCCATCAACTGCCCGAGACGTGCATCTGCAACAGCATCCAGCTTGTTATCAGGAAGCACAACGGTTTCTCCAAGCGACTGCATCGCTACGCGTCCCAGATCCAGACATCAGGAAAAAAGGAGACGTGCACCGCCTTCTTGACGGGACCGTACGGCGCCCCACCGCGGTGGGACGTCTACGAAACGCTCATCCTGATCTCTGCTTCCACCGGCGCCTCCTTCACGCTGCCCATCCTCGAAAGCGTGCTGCAAGCGAGGAAGACGCAGTGCATACAGCGCATCGACTTCCTTCTCGCCGCCAAGAAAGGAGACGAGATCGGCTACTACGTCGAGAGGATCCACGAAATGATCGATCGAGCAAAGGACTCAGGCATCGAGCTGAGGGTACACATCGCCGTCACCGGTGGCGTGAAACCGCTCGTCTCTTCCACGTTACCTGCCGCAGCTGGCTCGTGCTGCGGCGACGTAGCGGTATCGTCCGCGCGCTCAGCGGCAACGGTTGGTGAGGAGAAGAGCAGCGGCACGATGTCTACAGCGGACGTGGAGAAGTCAGCAGCTGTCAGTCGAAGCCCGCGGCGGCCCGGCAGCGGCGTGAGTACGGACTCGCATGTCCACCAAAGCACAACACGGCCCAATATCGAGGAGTTCATCAGGGGACCGGTCGAGGCGACCGGAGGGGAGACGTCTGTTGTGGTCTGCGGAGGAAAATCTTTGGTATCGAGGGCGCGGAACTGCGTCGCGAGATTATCGGACGAGCGAGCGGTGCATAAGGGAACGGGGGCGCAGGGCATCCATTTGTACGTGGAGGAATATAGTCTATAAAATCAGCATCCGATAGAGGTATTATCTTGTAGGTAGGCCACCTCCGTTCAAAATATTCCTGCCGCTCTGTTTACCCGCAAAAAAAGTGTGTTCACTAAGAGTGCTTAGATTCGTGATTCTCACGAATCCAACAGGTTCCATGGCCTTCAATTATTTTGCCATCGAACTCACCGATCCATCTCAACCTCGTTACCGGGGTAAGGATAAGGCACGCCAACTAGGTTGCTCCCCTTTTCTTACAAGGTCCTATACCATTTAGTACTTAGAAATAAGATTATCCCAGGGTGTAATAAATAACTAGAGAAAAGGGGGAAAATGGTAAGTGGGGAACTAATAGGTATTCTATTCTTGGTGGCCTACTGTTATCTATCCGTTAGTTAGTGCAAAAATATTATCAAGAGTAAAGCAGGTACCTAGCTTACGAAGAGAGTAATAAGATATTTCATTAATGTCAAATGGTGATGACCTTTTTTTTAAACAATTGGTGGCATTTAGATTTGGTATGGAGGGATCGTACCGCAAATGGAAAGCATCATGATGATGGTACGGCTACCGCTCAATTCAGGGTTCCCCTGATGACACACAACATGATTAGCATAGCTTAGTACCATGCCCCTTCCTTCTAGGCTCCCATATCTGTATCAAACTTGATCAATCATGCCACGTGTTCTCCCTCTTCCCTTAACCCAAGGTAGAAAAGGCGGTGCCTTTTCTTCTCTACCATTTTCCCATCAACTTTGTATTCATTCTCCCACAAACTGCACATTACCGACTTAGAACGTCCTTTCGATCGCCCTCAAAACTTTTCGCTGTACCTTCGGTTCCCACTAGTTCAGACTCATCGCTGCTGGACCATGTCTTCTCGGCGCCTTGTTGATAAAAGCGAAAGCTCAACGTACTCTATCGACTCCGAAATCCGACAGAGCGCTCAGGATGCGGCGCAATATCTAAACGCGGTGGATCTTGCTCAAGCGGAAGATGTGACAGTTCTTCGGCGCACGCTCACAATCAGGTCGATAATTTCCACCACCTCATCGTTTACCACAACTTCTCAGCGAGCTGTTTCGCGACCCGATCTCCAGATAATGGTGGAGATCGGTCGCGGCCTACAGGGCGCCGTCTTCGAGCAGGTGAGATATCACAGTTCAACAACTTCTTCTATCGTATAACTCACGATTTCTGACTCGAGCAGATTGGCCGACCTCTAGCGATCAAGAAGGAGAAACCAGGAAACGACGTGCTGAGAACGAGTCTAGAGCACGAATACGCAGTCCACGTGGCTGTCGTCGCAGCATTTGACAGATACGGTGCTACCCTCCGAAGCGACGTGCGAGTCCCTCTTGTTTTCGATATTATTCGTGACACCGACAAGTATTGGGATGAAAATCTGCAAAAATTTCCCGCTGAGTACCGAACCCGAACTACGGCCGTCCAGATGGAGCGCATCTTGCCGATGCCCAAGGTTGTCAGGAGAGCCTTAATCGCTCATTTTGCTCCGGATTTCTCGGCCCAAGATGCCGATGCTGTGTTGGCCAACCCCGAAAACAAACACTGCCTTATTCGTACCTATCTCGGTAGGGCTAAGGGGCCTTCTATACATGGAACGTTCTCACTGAGGAACTTTCCACTATACTTAGAGGCCATGCGACGTCTCAATTTGGATGCTGTACCCCTGGCGGCCGCAATGGGCCAAGCATACGCCATCCTTCACTGGGGCGCCGGGGTGGACGGAGACGATGTTGAATTTGTCTTGGGAACATCGACGATGCCTAGGGTGCGGGACGATGAGTCCTTCGATTTCCAGCATCGCGGTGTTCACCTATACCTTCTCGACTTCGGCCAATGCACCTCTCTGGATGTCGTCTCCGCCGAAGTGGACGTAGTCTATCAAGCCTTCAAAGGCGCGATGGTCACTGGAGATAATCAACTCTTCATACCACACTATCGGAAGTCTGCGGAGCTGTTTGGGGTGTTCCGAAAGGCTTATATGGAGGCTGGCGATTTCATCTTGAAGGATAGAAAGTTGGAGGGCAAGTTCAGCATGGAGGCGTTCATGTCTAAGTATCATGAATACGCCGACGACTTCTTGTAGGAGGGATACCCAGTACCTAGTGATAGTGAATACCTAGGATCAGGTAGACATAGAACATTTGTATTCGCCCTTTACGCTTTCACGTTCGTGCGATTAAAGCATGTTATTTAGTGATCGGGGGGGGGAAGGCTGCCCTACGTCATGGGGAAGCGCCTGGCATCACCATACCCAGTTTCCTGAGTATAAGCTGACATTTCAGATGTATGCGACGCAGGACCTCTGCCAGATCCTGCCGCAGATCGACCCCATCACCCTGCCAATTATTGCTTCGTATACTACTACAACCCACCCAGGTACATTCCTCTGCTCCGGACTCCTTACACTATGCTGCTGTTTCACCCCCTACATCTCGTCCGGCATCCTTGCCCCTTGCCGGCTGGCACACTGTCCTTTTCTCCCTGAGAAGCTATACTAACATAACACATGACCCCGGGTCCTCGGACCCCTGCCGAAGCACCGGAGTCCTTGGTACTTCTCCCTTTCTATTTCCTTCCCTTTCCATCTCTTCCTTGGCCTACGAACCGATAGGAAGGCCAGCCTCAGCATAGATGACATTTCGTCAGGAGGCTTGTGCGCGCGTGTGTGTGCACCGCCCTGGCCACCATGCCCCAGTACAAGTGAGCTCACCCCAATCCCGTACCGCCAGGTCTCGCACAGGTACAGTCTGTACGACGGTGGTACACATACACGCGTACACGCATATTCTGTACGGGAGCAGGCATTCACCAAGGGGATAAAGCACGAAAGACTGCGGTTGACGCGCAAGAGTGCAATATACAAATGTATTGAATTCAATTTGGCCTAAGAAGTTGATAGATCTAGTAGAAGATGAAGGCCAGTCAAATGAAGCTCCAACAAGATGGGGTAGATGCTGCTAATGCCTGCGAGATGGAGAGTGAGACTCCCAAGCACGCACACTACCTGTACCTCAACACGTCTTAACGCCGTGTCGCGGGGAGTCTTGGCCAAGAGGAGAAGAGGCACGGCGGTGATCACTATGGTCCCTCGAGCCTGATTCCCCTCATCCCGCGAGTGGTTTTGTCGCCGCTTCATCTGTTCGGTGACTCATGTAATGGGTACGACGCGACTCGGACGAGTAATTCCGTCTTCCTCGGGCCCGCTTCGACCTCGTCTCCCTCTCAAGTACTAGAGGTGAGGGGTCGGGAGTAGTTGATCGATGCATCGTGAGAACCGAAAAGTGTACCGCGTGTGTGCCGTAAAATTAAACTGTTCTCTTGTATGGAGCCTCGATGCAGCCAAACTCCAAACTACTACGTAAACACCGCCACCCCACAGATGAAGGCTTTGTAGTTGCGTCTTAACCAGCATAATTTGGGCGAACCTTGGCTGGCTTCAATAAGAATCTCGGCGCTTCATCATCGTCCATTATCCATTATCTCATCCCTCCGCTCTCACTCTTCTCCTCAGAATGTGGCAAAATCCCCTGCAAAATCTGGTGCCCGTGGCTGCCCATCCGGCTCCGTCATCCACCACTAGCTCAGAACTCTGGTCGGTACTAGACGACCCTACACAGTGGTATGAGACACGCAGGATGGTGCTTCAGACATTAGAAGACCACTACACGCCAGCAAATCCCGAGGACGACACATATATGGTCCTCCGGACTTTCATACAAAGGTTGCCCAAGCAAGGGCAACTTGCATTAATGTCGGAAGTCCAACTATTCTACAACAATCCACCGAAGCTTCGACAGTTTCGGAACTTCCTTGCTGACACCGTGCTTAAGCCCAGTACGCATACCCTTTCTTTTTCCTATAGTATCCATGGGTCCCACTAACTATTGGTACCTACTTCAGTGTTGGCAGCTGGGGGCAAGAGCCCCAAAACGCCGTTGACCGCGCCCGTTCACGCCGCCGCAAAAGCCGAAATCTTGGCCAGCATGGCAACGATCGAGCCATCTACCAGCAACGACCAATCGTCCCTCAAGGCTACGTGCCTGCGCAGAGATGGCTACAGCTGTGCCATTGTCGGCGACCGAGAGTCCGACACGCTGGACAAGGCGCCAGTACCAAAAGGGGCAAGCTTCGTGAAAACGGAGTGTGCTCATATTCTACCGTTTGCGCTTAGCAAGTTCGACGACGAAAAAGCACACGAGGTAAAGTCTGACGTCATTGTTATCTATATAAAAATACTGACCGAATATCCCGAAACTAGACGGGATTGAAGTCTATAATTTGGTGGGCATTGTACCGTTACTTACCAGATCTTAAAGGAATCATCGGGCCCGAAAGCGTCAACCAGCCCGCGAACGCGATCGCAATGTTTGATGCAATCACACTCAATTCGGCCGTTTCAACTTCGCTTTAGAGCCTTTGGGCAGCGTATGTATATGATACCTGCTGGGTTGGGGGATATAGCTAACACGCGCTTTAATAGAACAGATATCGGGTTGAGTGGATGAAGTTGTTTATGAATCTCATTAGCGCTCCCGACATTGTCAAGTTCCGGACTAGCGACCCTGCTATCCCACTACCCAACCCGAAGTTGATTTGGTTGCATTACCGCATAGCAGAGATCCTTAAATTAAGTGGTATTGGGAAGAAGATAGAGGATACCCTGGAAGAGGCTTCTTGGGATTCCGAAAATATTGCGCCTGGTGGCTCTACCGACCTAGGATCTGTCCTATCTCGGAAGATGCTTATAGGTATTTAGTGGTTCCGAAATGGCAGCGCTTGCCCTAGCTTGATAGAGACGGGAGAGTTGGAGGCGCAGAGCTCCATTGCTGCGGTCTCTTCTTTTGGGGGTAGGAGGGAGGTTTCACTAGACGAGCTGGCCGCAAAATATATAGCCTTACGGCCGCATTTGCGTACTCCCTACTTGGGTACGCGCTGGGTAGAAAAGCCATACATAGCCCCAGCTAAAAACGTGGCAGCTTAGTCTCTCGAACCCGCACTTTCCCCTGCTTTTTTCTCATCGCCCTCGCCGCAAAGCAAATAAGACGCCGTAATCCGTACAATGACATGCTACGCTATGCCCCTTAACGCTTGCCCGAAATCAGCTGGCTCAATAAAGAAGCACATAAGTGGATTTTGGTGTTGTGTTTCGTCTCACCTGTCGACGCCGCCGATAAGAGATCTAGTCCAAGTTGATAAGGCCAAGAGCAGCGGGGGTGTGTGGCGGGGTTGCGGGGCCGAATTGATAGTGGGGTCCTGCATGCGGAGCTGGAAAAGTTTCGAGGCAGCTTGAGTCACAGGCACGCGCTAATTGAAGTAAAAGACCACTACCACCTAGGGTTTGTTCGCACCAGCCGTGGTTTTGCGATCCTAGGAGACAAAGCTCCTCCGACTTTAGATGCCCCCTCCCAAGTTGGGGTTACCGCGCTCTTTGTTTTCTATTCAACCAACTCTCCAGTCTCGATTGTTCCTTTCAAGACGCCAAGCGCTCGCTGCTTTTTCCAGGATCAGAACTAGAACCGCGACCTTCGCTACGATTAACCACCGTCCCGCCACCGTCCTAACCGCGCTAGCATCCGGACGACTACTCACGATGGCTGCTTCGTCTGCGGAGAATATCGACGAGCTGGTGAAGCTTGTCGAGGGATTCAACATCGACGAAGCCGCCGAGAAGTATCCCAACTGCCACCCGAGCAAGAACCCCTTCGACCTATACCGCGCGCATCTCGCAGACGTCCTCACAAATGTCACGGGGGTTGACGCGAAGATCGTCTATTCTGCGCTGCAGTGGACGACCGGCTTAGACAAGGGTGACCTGATCCTCGCCGCACCTGCGCTACGGGTCAAGGGGAGGAAGCCCGACGAGCTCGCCAACGAATGGGCCGAGAAGGTGCGTCTGCAACCTCCTAGGCTCTTGAGCTTCTCACTGTACTGGCAGCGCATGCTGTCATCTGACCCAGTCTCCTACTGACAAACCAGCGCCAATCAGTTTCCCGAAGATCCTTTGGTCGAGAAGCCGACTGTCACGAGCTACTTTATGCAGTTCTTCTTCAAGCCGACACTCCTCACGCGAGCTGTCATTCCCATGATTCGCAAACTCGGCCAGAGCTATGGAAGCAACAAAACCCTTGGTTTGCGGGATCCCAAAGACCCAAGCAAGGGTCAGAAGCGCATCATTGTCGAGTTCTCCAGTCCCAACATCGCCAAGCCTTTCCACGCCGGCCATCTCCGAAGCACCATCATTGGCGGCTTCCTTTCGAACCTCTACAAGAATGCGGGCTGGGACGTGGTACGAATCAACTACCTCGGCGATTGGGGTAAGCAGTATGGCCTACTGGCATTGTCCTACGCGAGATACGGCGATGAGGAGGCCCTCAAGAGAGACCCGATCAACCACCTGTACGAGCTATATGTGAAGATCAACCGTGAGCTTGCGGAAGAGAAGGACAAGATCGACGCGCTGAAGAAGGAGGGTAAAGAAGAGGAGGCCGGCGAGCTGCAGAGGAACGGGCTCGACGAGCAGGCTCGCCGATACTTCAAACAGATGACGGAGGGCGACGAGGCGGCCGTCGCGCAGTGGAAGAGGTTCCGGGACCTGTCCATCGTGCGGTACAAGGAGACATACGCCCGCCTGAATATCCACTTCGACGAGTACAGCGGAGAGTCTCAGGTCAGCGAGGCGGCTATGGAGGAGTCGGCCAGGAAGATGACCGACCTCAAGATCTCGGAGGAATCAGAGGGCGCTATGATTGTCGATTTCTCAAAGCTCGTCAGCGGCAAGGAGGGCAAGCGCCTCGAGCGGCCTATCATCCGCAAGCGAGACGGGACGGCGCTGTACCTGACGCGTGACATTAGCGAGCTGCTCAGCCGGTACGAGAAGTACCAGTTTGACCAGATGTACTACGTCGTCGCCTCGGCGCAGGAGCTCCATCTCCGGCAGCTATTCAAGATCATCGAGCTTATGGGCCACAAGGACATCGCCGCGCGCTGTGCGCACATCAGCTTCGGCCTGGTGCTTGGTATGTCGACGCGGAAGGGCACAGTCAAGTTCCTGGACGACATCCTGAGGGATGTGGGCGATAAGATGCACGAGGTGATGCGGGCCAACGAGGTCAAGTACGCCCAAGTCGAGAACCCGGACGCCACAGCCGACATCCTGGGCATCAGCGCCGTGATGGTTCAGGACATGAGCGGGAAGCGGTGAGCAAGCCCCGGGCCCAATAGCAGAGGAAGGAGGAGAATGACCGCTAACAGGAGCCAGTCTAAATTCGTACACGTTTAATATGGAAACGATGACCTCCTTCGAGGGCGACACAGGGCCGTATCTCCAATACGCCCACGCCCGCGTGTGCTCGATCGAGAGGAAGTCTGGGCTGACGCCCGCGGAACTGGACGGGGCGGACGTGACGCTCCTCGCCGAGCAACATGCCACCAACGTGGTTCGCCTGCTCGCCCAGTGGCCTGATGTCGTCCAGAACACGATGAAGACGCTGGAACCGACGACGGTGCTGACTTATCTGTTCAAGATGACACATGCAGTCAGCTCTTCCTACGACCACTTACAGGTCGTCGGTAGCGAACCCGAACTGATGAAGGCGCGCATGGCCCTCTACGACGCGGCGAGGATTGTGCTGGGCAATGGAATGAGGTTGCTGGGCCTGAACCCGGTGAACCGGATGTGAGGGGATAGGCCTTCGCTGCAGGAGCGGGAGGCCGTGGATGGGAAGAAAGCTCGTCCGCCTGTCGCGACTTGACAGAAGCACCTCGGAGCAGAGCAGGGAGAGAAGGATGCGTGTGTATGGCTGGGTGTTTGGCTGACCACTCGCGTGTGGTGTTGTGCCAATGTGCGCTAATGCCGTGCTGACCCCCGGGATGTGCTGTTCCACCCCGATACGCGCATGGGCAGGTGGCAATGCACTGCCTCCGGTGGGGGAGGAGGGAAGGATGGGAGGGGGTGGCTGCGGCTTGCGATATGCAAAATCTTGTGAATGTAGTTGTGCACTCAGTTATTCACGCATATGCAGTCCCCACGCGTGCCACGCTAAGCTGCGCCCAGATGGATTCGCCTTTCACCCACCATCTCCGAGGGGGATGGATGGCGCGCAAGGGTAAGGTGGCCGAGAGGTCGGCATCCATGTCCATGCAATGTTTTTTTAGGCCGCTCGACTCGGCAGATGGGAGATGCGGTCGCACAACCACAACATCCTGCTGCCTGCTGCCATCCTCCTCTACTAGTCTGCCAGTCTGCCGGTCTGCCATCTGCTCCGGGGTTACGCGACAGGGGCTTGAGTGCTGTCTTCCTACCTGTCAAGTTGTCTGTCAGTCTATCAATCTATCTGTCTGTATGTCAGAAAAGCCTACAACCCTCACTTGTTACCAGTCACAGTCGCCGTTGCCGTTTGGTTGGCAGCCATCCCAATGAGCGAGCAACCTGGAGGCAGCCAGGACGAGGAGCCTCGCTCGGCCCCCTTCTAACTCCGACTTGACCTATGGGATGACCTATGAAGAGAAAAATGATTTCCGCGTTATTCGCCACCACATGGCCGCGATCTTTGATCCCATGTCGCCTTTAGGGCCTGAAACAGCCCCTGGCGGAATTTCGCCCGCAGCCATGTGCTCGATGCGCTTCCCACGCTACGTGTTCGCTCGGTGCTGCTTCGTTTACGAGAACAGCAGGTTCATCCTGACTACCTCAGTTGGTAGTGGCCGATTCGTCCCAACTCAGGCTCACCGCCTGGCCCGCCTGGCCTGCGCGGTAGGTGATCGGTCGAGGAGTTGAGTCTGTCCTGCGTGCCTGGTTTCTGCTGCCTCTCCTGCCTGCTGATCGCCGCCCCGGCGGATCCTGGGAGGTGGGAAGGGGGCGATTACCAAGCTGGAGGACGTCACTGGGCGTTCCATGGGCGCTCCGGGGGGGCGGGCGGCCGAGCGCTACTGCTGGGCGCTGACGAGTGGGCTGGGCGGCCGAGCCGAAAGCATCATGAAGTCAGTCAAGATGGTGCCGCATCGGACGGGCGAGCCAACCTTAAGGGCGCGTCCAGCGTTTTGCTGCCCACATGCCTTATCCACCGCGGTTTGGCCTGCAGAAAGGCCTGCAGAAAGCACTAGGTAAGTTGGGGACTTCCGGAATGGCATCAAAGCTTGTCCACCGCGAATGGCCCCTCCCCCCCACACAACAAAAACGCGCGCCAACCACCAGCCGCGTTTCAGAGCGATCAGAGCCTGGGCTGGCGAAAGGGCGAAGTGATCTTCCCGGAGCTAGGGCTGGGCGTAAGCCACCGAACGAATAGGGTGCCCCGGATGCAGCGGAGGGTAGTGTTGTCGGCACCTGGCGGCGTCCGCTAGAGGCCGCTAAGGCCTGCTAGAGGCTGCAATGGCCGCGAAAGGGCTGCGACGGCAGCGCCTCAACCCCTCCACCCACCCCTGTAGCACCGAATCGTGCATGCCTTGGTGTGCTGTCTCTCTCTCCCACTCTTTTTCTTTTTTTTCTTTTTTTTTTCTTTTTTTTCCCTCCGCGCTCCTCGGCCGCCAGTGGCTGCCTTACCTCCATCCCAACCTTCCTTTTCTTACATGCGCCGTGCAGCGACGCCCTCCCAAAAGGGCGAGACGGGCGGGAACGGGCAGGACAGAACGGGCAGAACGGCAGAACGGGCAGAACAGCCAGGATAGCGTCACATCGACGGGCCCGCGACATGTGCGTTTTCTCCGTGCGCGCCGGCCGGTCCTGCTCTGGCCTGGTCGCACAGGAAATCCTGCCGGCCTCGCGACTGGTCATGAATTTCTCTGTGTGGGTGGGAGAGAGGGAGATAGGGAAAATATGGGAGGATGGGGTGAGCGCCACTACCCATTACTGAGTAGGCTAGCACTACACGCAAGGGGGGCACCGGGGGGCGCTGGAGGCGCTGGAGGCGCTGCTGGGGGCTGGAGGCGTCTCTCTTTGCGGACAAGTGCGGACAAGTGCCGAAGAGCCTCCTCCTCAGGCTCGCACTACAGGCGCAGAACGACAAGCGCTTTTCCTGGCGGTTGGGCGTCTTGCGCGTGACGTATTCTGGGGCACCCCGGCCGCCCGGGCTGGAGGCTTGCAAATGCGGTGGCAGTGCCTCCCCGCCATCCTTCCTCCTACTTCTGGCCACAGTATGAATTACGAAATACGCCGGTCGCCTCGACGACCCGTGGTCCCTGAAGCAGGGCCTAGAGGCAGAATCTTGGAAGCCGGCTCCCAGCACCCTCCCTGCTCCCACACGTTCCAGCACCCTGCTCCCTGCCATCAGACGGCGCTCCAGCTGCTCCGTCTCTGGTGCGCCGTCGGCCCGGGCGAGCATACGGCGCGCGCGTGAGTCCGCAGTCCCCGCCTCCACTCAGCGTGTCTGGTGCACCTGGTTGGTCGCTCGGCAGCAGGAAGGTCGAGGAGGAGGCGAAGGCGCAGGGCGCTGGGCGCCGAGCGCTGAGCGCCGCCCTTCTGGAGGGAAGGGATTCCCGCCCTCGCCGGCGGCGGCGAACCAGATACAGTCGTGCGCCCGCAGGAACGGGTCATCCTGAAGCTCGACTTTCCTCCGGCGCCCTGATTTGACGTGGCATTGCAGAGGACGCCCCTCTTTCCTGCTCTTCCTTGCTCTGGCTCTCCAGCGCCCTCGAGTGCGCTCTGAGCGAACTGGGCTTTCTGGTAGGTTGGGAGGTGGGTCCGGCGGGCAGGCAGACGGGGTAGTGTGGTACTGGACAGGAGGGGGGAATGTCGATCAGGCCCGAGTGGGAGACAAAGAAAGGACGGTTTTTTTTATGAGGTGGTGGGCCGCCGTGGCCGCCCCATCTATCTTTGGACCAAGTCGACATCGGGCACCCTCGTCGCTCCCAGCCAAATACGGAGTTTTTTGTGCATTCCATCCGCGCATCCATCCGATCCATCCATGAATCCCTCCATCCAGACATCTACTCATCCAGTCCAGCCGGCCATCCGGTCATCCAGTCATCCAGTCACCCAGTCATCTAAGCCGCCGATCCTCCATATGGCGCCCCACTGCCGAGGTGGGAGGGCAGGGGACAGGCAGTGAGCAGTTGGATAGGAACGCAGACAGGGCAGTGGGTTTCTAGGCAGGGAGGCAAGCAGGCTAAGGCAGCGCTCGGGACTAGCGTAGGAACGGAGGCGGCCACGACGATCATTCCGCTTTGCGGGCGACGACAACGACACTGGGGAGCTGGAAGCCAGGAGAGCCTCGAGCGGTGGCCGCGGCCCCATACCGCCTCTTGCCTAGGTAGGTGCGAAGTACGATGTGCGTGCGTGCCCAAGTGCAGTAGTACTTGTCTGCTGTCTTTCCGCCTAGGCTTATCTCTCACAGTCCTCTCTCCGCGCAGGTACCTCGCCGAAGACGGTCATGATTTTATTTCACGCACAGGCGTGGCAGGCAGGGCGGGCATGGCAGGCGTGGCAAGCTCGCGCCTTCTCCGATCTCCCCGGCCTCTCGCGGCCCTCGCGGCCCCTCGCGGGTCCTCCGATGTAGCTTTTCAGCTGGTCTCCCTCGCCCTCTCCCTAGCCCTCTCTCCCTGGCCCTCTCTTCCTGGCCGTCGCCCTCGCTCTCGCCCGCGTCCGACCGCCCTGCCCGCGCCCCTCCGCCGACCGACGCCTCTACCGTCATAGGCCAATGCCGACTGCACACATGTGACGCGCTTCGGGGCCGTCCTCGTCCGTATTCCCTCCCTCCTGCCTAGCTGGCCGGCCGTGGCCCTGGGCTAGGCTCTTTGGAGACGACGCCGTCGCCAAGTGGGCCGGGATGGGCTGGTCCGGCAGGGTGGATGGACGGATGGATGGTTGGCTGGCCGGCTGGCTGGATGGCTAGCTGGCTAGCTGGCTTGTTGCTGGCTCGTCGCTGGCGGGCTGGTGGCTCGCGCTTCTTCGCTCGGTCAACCTCCCTCATGCGGATCAGTGCACACGCCCCCTCCTTCGTCTGCCCTTGCGTCCCTGCTGTCGGTCGGCGCATCGTATCATGCCATGCCTGACCCGAGTCTGGGTCCAGCAAGTCATCGGCGATGTTCGGTCCTAGGGGTTTTCCACTGGCTCTTCGTCCCTCTCGCCGCGGTCCTCATGGCATTCGCTGGACCACGGGCAGCCACGAGCTGTTCCCGCCGCCGAGGTAGCCAATGCGGTTTAGCCATCGAACCCCTGATCCCTGCATCCGCGCGCGGAGGAGCACGAGAGTTAGGTAGAGGGGGGTAGGGGAGGACGGACTGGGGAGGGAGCAGCAGCTGCTGGCACACGGGCGTCAGATGAAGGAGGGCGAGGCGTGAGCTGCAGGATCGTCTGGGCTTCCTACCTCCGTTCTCCCTTCCCGGGGGTCCCCCTCCTTTGCCATTCCTGGCCTTTCTTTTGTTTCCCTGATTTCCCTGGATCCCCTGAGCCGACCCTGGGTCTCGACATCCCATATCTAGGGCGTTCGTCCGCATTCCAAAGTTGCGGCCTGTCTATATCTCCCCCTCTGCCTCTCCTCGCACGCCTCCTTGATTCCCACTCCAACCATACTTCTCTCTGCTGCTACTATACGGCCTTCTCTACGTTCCAGTGTGGCCGTTGCTTGGCATCAGACCACAATGGCGTTGATCCCGCTGCTGTTTCTGGCGGCGGCGCTCTGCCTCTATGGCGTCTACCTCGTCACGAACAGGAAGAAGCTCCCGCCGGGGACGAAGCCCCTGCCGGGGCCCACGAGTAAGTGCTTGGCCTTTATGGTCCTTCTTTACGGCCGGTCCTAGTTATCAGTTGCTGATGCCCAGACGTGGTACTGCAGACTTTCCCCTGATCGGCCGTGTTCACGACATTCCCGCGACCGGTTCGTGGCTCAAGTTCTACGAGTGGAGCAAGACGTACGGGCCCATCTACCAGCAGGAGATCTTCGGCACCGTCCATGTCTGGATCTCGTCGGAGAAGGTGGCGCACGAGCTGCTCTCGCGCCGCAACCTGATCTACTCGGACCGGCCCATGATCCCTAACCTCCCGGACAACCGCACCAGCGGGGACTATCTCGCCCTGCTGGGACGCACAGGTTCGTTCTGCCCCGTGGTGTTTATTTGCTCTCTTCCTCTCCTCTCCCTTTCCTCTCTCCTATCCCTCTTCCATCTTTCTCTTCTCTTCCTCTCCTCTCCCTCTCTTTCTCTTTTCTACCCTTCGCTTTTCCCTTCTTCTTCCTCTCTTCACCTCCCCTCTCTTCTCGTCTTTTCCGTCCCTCCTCTCCCCTGCTTTCCTTTCTCACCCTCCTTTTCTACTCTCCTTTCCTACTCCGCCTCTCCTCTCTTCTGCTCCTCTCTTGCCTCTCACTTGTTACGGTCTCCCCCGAGGACAGACGCTGACTGGATGCCTACCTCTAGAGACGTGGAAGCGGCAGCGGAAGCTGTGCCACCACCTGATGGCGACGGCGGCCAGCGAGTCGCTGCACGCGTACCCGACGCGGGAGCGCGACCGGTTCTTGTACCTGATGTGGCACAACCCGGAAAACTACATCGAGTGGATCGAGCAGTTCACGTCGCGCACAGTGTCACGGCTGAGCTGGGGCACGGCGCACCCGGCCAAGGTGCTGCGCAAGACGACGTTCGGCCTGCTGGAGACGATCTCGCCGTCGGGCGCACTACCCAACGTCATCAGCTGGCTGCGGCATCTGCCCTATGGCGTGAGCCCCTGGCAGCAGAAGGAGCGCGCGCGACACGAGCTGGAGGACCGGCTGTTCAAGGGCAACGTATCCGCGGTGCGTCGGCTGCACGGCATGGGCAGTGCGGCGCCAAGCTTCATCCGGCGCTTCCTAGAGGACAAGGCGCGCGAGGGGGCGGAGGCCAAGAGCGAAAAGGGCAAGGAGAAATGGGGCGAGGAGAGCGAGGCGATGCACGTAGTGGGCCTGATGGCGATCGCGGGGGCGCTGACCATCGGCAGCCCGATCCAGAGCTTCCTGCTGGCTATGTGCCACTACCCGGACTGGCTGGAGAAGCTGCAGGGCGAGATCGACGACCAGCTGGGCGGCCGGTGTCCACAGTGGGAGGACCGTGAGCGGCTACCTATGCTGCGCGCCGTGGTCAAGGAGGTCATCCGCTGGCGGCCACCCGTGCCCACGGGCATCCCGCACGCTGTCGAGAAGGACGACGTGTACGAGGGCTACTTCATTCCCGCCGGCGCCACCATCCACGCCCTCGAGTGGTCAGTCTCCTTTCTCTCTTTTTCTTCTCTCCGGTGTACCTTGTAGCTAACACCTAGGCAGGGGCATCACGCGGGATGAGTCGATGTACCCGGACGCGGAAGCGTTCAACCCGGGCCGGTGGCTGTCGCCCGAGTACCCGACATACAAGGAGCCGCTGACGGTGTACCCCAACCTCAACGGGTACTCGCAGTTCGGGTTCGGACGGCGTACGTGCCAGGGCATCCCCATCGTGGACCAGGACTTGTTCCTGACCATGGGCGGCATGGCCTGGGCCTTCAACATCCGCAAGAAGATCGGGCCCGACGGCAAGGAGGTACCGGTGCACTGGAACGAGTACACGCCGCTGCTGATCGCCAAGCCGGTGCGCTTCCAGTTCGACCTGGTGCCTCGCAGCGAGGCCAAGAAGCGCGAGATGGAGAAGATGTGGCAGAGCGGCAAGGAGGACGGCGACGAGTTCGAGCTCTGGGCCGGCGACGCCGAGTCGACAGCGCCACCGGAGTGGCCCTGGGCCCGGCGCCTGCCCGTCGACACGGAGGGCAGCGACCACGACCTCCACATCAACGTGCGGGACTCGTCCAGCGAGGCCAGCGAGTCCGACGCCGAGGGCGACCGGCTCAAGGAAAAGAGGGTGTCCCCCGCCGGTCTGGTCTGATCTGTCGACCGGTCGAGCACTTCGCAGTTTCATCCATTCTTTTCGTGTCGCCATTTTTTTTCTTCTCATCCCGTCTCAATTTTTTTTATTTTTTTATTTGGGATTTACTTTATGGACTTTTTTCGGGACCCTCCTTTCCACACTACACCATGTCAACAAACTAGACCAAACCAGGCTGTGCGTCTCGTTTGCTTCCTTCCGGCATCAGCCATCTGCGTCTTTGTGGTCTCGACAGCAAGTACTTTGGCATAGTACGGTAGAATGCGGCTTGTATTTGTCTACCTTAGTTTAGGTACCTAGTAGCATTAAGACGTGTCACGATTCTTCCCGTTCTACCTTGTGTGTACCTGGGTAGTACTACCTGCCTGGTAGTATCTCTGTATCTGTGTCCCTGTCCCTACCTAATCCTGCGATACCACCTGCGCGGTCTGTCCAGATACCCGATCTTCAAACGTGCGAACAGTACTTGTCCTAGTAGTGCCTCTCAAGGTGCCTCTCAAGGTGCCTGGCGAATGATGATGCGGGCGGGCTGGCGCCGCGCTCTGGCCTTCTTGTCGTAATACGTGCGGAAGATTTCGTCGTTCATGTCGATCTGGCAGAAGGGGCAGGCAGCTCCGTCAGCAGGTTACTTTCAAGTAGGGAGAGATAGGGGATACAGGGGAACGGGAAGGGGGTACAACGCACATCGTAGTTGTCTCCAGCGCCGTATGCCATGATGGGCTGCTTCTCGGGCGGCGCGGTGAAGAAGGCGCGGGCCCAGGCGGCGAGGGTGGGGGCGCGCTGGGCGGCCTTAGCGGCGCAGGTAGCGGTCAGGCGGGCCAGGTCGGGGCGGTCAGCGGGGTCGTAGGCCAGACACTCCATGGCCAGCACGCGGAGATCGAGATCGGTGCTACGGTAGGCATTGTCCAGCAGCCAGCCGAGCGTGCGGAGGGTGCGGAGGGCGCCGGGGGCGGCGCCGGGGCGGTGGTCGGGGATGACAACGTCCTTGGCCCAGGGCGGGAAGGCTGGCTGGGCGAGGGTGATACAGGCCCACAGCACCAGGCCGACGTGCCATATGTTGCTGGCGGCGCCGTAGTGGCCGGCGATGGTGCAGCCCTCGCGGAGGACGTCCTGGCGGACGCGGTCCCACTCGGCCGTCCACTGCTCGGGCAGCAGCCAGCCGGTCTTGCCGCAGGCGCGCGCGCGCCAGGCCGACTCCGGGTCGCGGCGGAAGGCGGCGTTGACGCGCGCGGCCACGCCGAAGTCGACGACCTTGAAGCGCGGCATGGCCGCGTGCTCGCCGCCGTCGAAGGCGTCGGCCATGATGTTGGATATATCCAGGTCGAAGTGCACGACGTGGTAGGCACGCGCGCCGCGAGCCCCCTCCGCTGGGAGCGTCTCGGGCGCCGGGCGGGTGGCGGGACTGCCCTGGTAGCCGGGGGGGTACTCCATGGCCACGCAAGCCTTGGCCAGGCAGTCGGCCAGGCGCCACAAGGCGGCGTCGGGGAAGCGGCGGCCGGGGGGCGACGCTGCCGTGCGCAGCCAGTGCTCGAGCGTGCCCAGCTGCAGGTACTCGAGCAGCAGCGCATCCTGGTCGCGGTCGACGGCGCGCTGGGCGGCCGCGGTGGGCCGGGGAGGCAGCGGGGGCATCGCGTTGAGCTTGCCGCGCCGGATCCTCCTAGCCGCGTAGCCGCCGGGGAGGGCCCTTAGATCGCCGGCGGTCATGGCGCGCACGATGTGGGGGGCGCCTACGAGCAGCTTTTTGTGTCCGTCCGTCAGTTCTCCGCCGACTCTCGTACTGGTCAGGGACGTAGGCGGGCGGAACTGACCTTGACCATGTCCTTCTCTCGTCGCAGGGTATCGGCGTCGGCATCGCCGAAGAGGACCTTGACGATGAACTTGTTGTAGAGGCCGGCGGGGGTGGCGGCCTCGAACAGGGCCACGACGCCCATGCCGCCGTGGCCCAGCACGCGGCGGAAGCGCAGACCCGCGTGGTACGCCCGCCGCGCCACCGCGTTGAGCGTCGCGCGCGCCTCCTGCTCGACCGCGTCGGTGCCCAGGCTGTGCGGCCGCCGCAGCTGACGCCCGGGCAAATTGAGCGGGCCGGCCACCCGCCGCGGCTTGGGGTTGAGCGCCTGGTTGGTGAAGCCGTGGTGCAGGGACGCGCCGGCCGCCAGCGTAGGGTATGGCAGCGCGTCGATGTTTACCCCCAACCGCACCTCCTGCTCCTCGTCGAAGTTGCGGCCCTGCCGGTAGCGCAGCGCCTGCAGGTTCCGCTTCTTGCAGAACCGCCTCCATCGGGGATCGTTTTCTCGGTTGGCGGCCATCCCAGGGGTGCTGGACAGAAGATTAGCAAAGTCGGGGGTGAAAAGTGAGAAGAGAAGTGAGAAGATGGAGAGAGAAGATGAGATTGCTGATCGAGGAGAGGGGACTGTCTGCGTCTGATATAACTCGCCGGCTGCCATCCTCCCTTTGTGCTCTGGTGGAGTTGGGGGGCCAGGGCACCGAAGAAAGAACAAAGGAGAGGGGCGGAATGGGGGGCCGACCCCTTTTTCCGCTATCGGGCGCACCGGCCAGCAATGAAAGGACGGCGAGTCAAAAACAGCGAGTCAAAGATGGGAGTCAAATATGGAAGCCAAAGATGGGAGCCAAAGATGGGAGTCAAAGATGGTAGTCAAAGGTGGGAGTCAAGAATAGTGATGCAAGGATACAGTCAGGGAGAGCGAGTCAAAGATGCGCAATCTGCTTTCGGTCGCCTGTTCGAGGATCAGGTCTGCTGACAGGTCTGCTGAAAGGCCTCGAGGCCCATACCCCTCCCTTCTCTACCCAGGTACCTGTACATCCGTCCTCTAATCGCATTCGGTGACCTGCGACTGCCCCTCGCCCTGCAGGTACTGGATGCGGAAGGGCACGGTCTCGACCACGTCGTACTCGCTGGCCTTGGCGCGGTCGCCGAAGATGCGCAGAGCGCGCACCACCAGCTTGTACAGGCCCGCGGGCGCGTACGAGCCGTCGTCCAGGCGGCCGTCCCACAGCGCCGTGGCCGGGTCGCGCGACTGCCAGGCCTGCGGGTAGCCCTGCACCTGGCCGAAGGCGTTGTAGCCTAGCGCCTCGGAGGCCGTCCGGTTGCCGCACGCCCGGATCGGCACCACGTCCACGCGGACCAGCGGACTGCCCATGGCCAGGCTGAGCACCACCTGCGGCAGCGACGTGCGGTTGGCGTACGTCGACTCGTTAGCATGGCCCGCCGGCGGCAGCACGAACGCCCAGTTGGCCGGCACGCGCGTGGCGTTGCGGCCGGCCGGGGGGCCGGGCGGCGCGCCCGGCGGCGCAGTGGACAGAAAGGTGGCCGCCGGGTCCAGCACCGCCGCCGCGTGCAGGCTGCCGGCTACGCCCAGGTACGGCAGCGACAAGGACGACCCGTCCGACCCGCTGATGGCCACGAAGCCTGAGTACACCGGCAGCCGCCGCGCGTCCAGGCCCTCCGGCGCCACCGCGCTGACGCTGACCACCCGCCGCTGCCCCGCTGGCACCGTCACCGCGATCGAGTCGCTACTGCTGGTGCCACCCGCGGTGAAGTTTAACCGCCCGTAGCGGGCCACCGTCTGCAGCTCCTCGGGGAAGCGCGCCGGCGAGAGGCGCGCTCCGGCGGCGAAGGTGTACGCCGTGGCCGCTCCCGAGTGCGCCAGCGTGTACACGACAGAGGTGCGCCCGTGGTTGGTGATGGTGAAGTTCTGCGGGCCCGCCTGGTGGTCCGAGTCGTTGAACGAGAGGCTGCTGACGCTCAGCAGGCTGGTCACGTGCGCCGCGTCGTGCGCCTGCACCAGCCCGGCCCCCTGCTGGGCCACCGGCGCCAGGTAGGGGAAGGCGTGGGTGCCGTCGTGGTAGGCGATCGGCCGCGCCGTCGTCGCCAGCACGTTCTCCAGCACGCGCGGGTCCTTGGTACCGCGCGCCTGCATCACCAGCGCCAGGATCGCCGCCGCCAGCGGGCAGGCCATGGACGTGCCCGACAGCACCGCGTACGAGCCCATGGCGGTGGGGTACGTCGACAGGATCAGCCCTCCCGGCGCCGCCAGCTGTGGCTTGACGTCCACCTCGAACGTCGGCCCCCAGCTGCTGTACGTGCTGACGAATCCGGCACTCTCCGCGTTAGGCTCGTCTGCCAGCGTCTTGGGCGCCGTCACCGGGTCCGTCATGGCCAGCTCAACCTTGGCCCCCTTTGCCAGCGCATCGATCCAGGCCTGTCCCTGGCTGGCCGTGACCATGGCCACACCGCGCAGGCCCTCGACGGCGGACGCATCCACCTGCGTCGTGCCCGGCCCGTTGTTGTAGATCAGCACGTAGCGCGCGCCGCGGGCCACGGCGTGCTGCGCCTTGACTGTGAAGAAGCAGGTGCCGCGCCGGATCAGCACGATATGGCCTGACAGGTCCGTCCCGTTTGCCGCAGTGCCGTTACCCCCGAACGGCGCGCACCCGTCGGCCTCGAAGCTCGTGTTGTAGCTGCCCGCCCACAGCGGCAGCGTCACCCCCGTCCAGTTGGCCGGCGTACCCGCCGTGTAGCCGAACGAGGTGTTGCCCACCGACGCGTTCCCGGCCCCGTCCACCGTGTAGGTCGCGTTCGAGAACAGCACGGGCGCGCGTGCGTTGTCGACCGAGGCCACCGCCGTCGTGCGCTTGCCGTTGGCCGCCGTGCCGGCGTAGAACAGACCGCTGGCGCCGTCGTTGCCGGCCGACACCGTGCACGGCACCCCGTTCTCCACGATCCGCGACGCCGCCACCGACCAGGCCTCCTCCGTCCAGCCCGACGACCCTCCGATCGAGGCCGTGATGATGTCCGCCCCCGCCTCGTACGCCATGTTGTACGCCGCGATCAGCACATCGTCGCCCACGTCGCCGTTGCACCCGAACACTCGGAACATGCCCAGCTCCACCCCCGGCGCCGCACCCGTGATCCCGAACGGGTTGTTGCCCTGCGCCGCCAGGATCCCCGACACGTGCGTGCCGTGGCCCCCACAGTCCATCGGCACCGGCCCCGGCACCGGCTTGTTGCTGCCGTTGAAGGCGTCGCCCACCAGGTCGTACCCGAAGCTCACCAGGCACCCCGGCCCGAAGCAGCCCCCGAGCGCGGGGTGCTTAAAGTCGACCTGCCCCTGCGTGTCAGCCAGATATAGGGGAATACGCTAAGGGGTTCAGGACGTACGCCCGTGTCCACGATGGCCACCTTGATGCCGCTGCCCACCACACCCTCTGCCCGCAGTTGATCCACCTGCGTCATCACGTGCGTCGAGAACGTGTCCTGTGCGGCCTGCGCCGCCCGCCGAGCCGCCGCCCCGGCTCCAGCCCCGGCCCCCTCATCGTCGCCGTGTTGCTCGCCGTCCGTAGCGCCCGCCCACTGCACCGTGTGCTCCGGGATGTGGTACCGCCGCACCGGCCACATCTGCTTGACCGCCGCCATCGCCGCCACCTTGCCCGCCGTCTCGTTGGCCCGGCCCGTGTCGTGGAACCGGATCGACGCCCCCCGGAACAGCCGATAGTCTAGCTCCATCGTCTTCGACGCCTCTCCCGCGATCGAGTCGTAGAACGCCCCTAGGTCCTGTCGCCGCGTCAGTTCACCTCCCCCCCTACACGAACCCGGCCCCGGCCCCGGCCCGTCCTTACCTGGCCGTCTTCAAACTCCACAATGTACGCCCCCGGCACGATCGGCGGCGCCATCTTGGCCGCCCCCACGCATACGCTCGCCATGGCCGCCGCCACCAGCGGAACCACCCAATGAGACCCAACCATCGTGCTTCCTGTTCGTGCCTAGTCCTGCTCCTGTTCCTTCTGCTCCTCCTCGTTCTACCAGACTACCAGGCGAGCGAGAGTCCCAAGGGCGAGGGACAGGTGGCGGTTGCCGGTATGGGTAGGCTGGCGTCCACGGTGATGGCAAGGAGTCCCGCAGATTCCTTTCCACCCTCCCCTTTCGGTAAGAGGGGGCTGCTGCGAAGGAAGACGCCCTCCTCGCCATAAATACTACCGCTGCTACTGTTGTCTGCCCCTCCGCTCAAGCCCCGTCGGAATGGCAGAGTGCTCAATTTACCCTTGGTCAAGCAGAGGTGTCTTCATCATCCGGTCGAACGGGCTCCGCCCCACACCTCCATAGTGGTCGCGAGCCCCTATCGGACACCATACTTAGCTAACAGTCCCGAGTGCCGCTGCTCTCGGTTCGCACTCGTTCAGCAGGCGGCGCTTCGGAGAAGCGCCGCCGCCCTTTCTTCCTTTATTTTTTTTTGTCAGCGCTCGCCAAGAACGGAAGCCCAGACCTCGACGCGCTGCCGCGGCTAATCTCCAGCCCGTTGCTGCTCAGGGTCAGATTGAGGCTGCAGGTACGAGAATACTTAATGAATGAACAAGGGCGCACTCCATTTTGAACGCACGCACTAAGGATGCTCCTCGAGCCGAGTGCCCGATATTAAACGAGCCCGCTTCTCAACACCGACATTTGGAGAAAGGAGAGCGGCTGACGATAAGACGTTCCTCTTCTAAGTGAGTAGGTAGGTACCAACTTACCTGTCTGGGAGCACGCGATCGGTGCCGCTCAGCCTGCATCAATCAGCCAAAAAGGCTTCCCTTTGCGGTGGACAGCCTCGGCGCGGAGGTAGGCCCGTTTGGGACGGGAGAACCCCCCCTCCGGTTGGTTGGTTGGCCGCCTGTCCAACGTCCAGCATTGACCGTAGGCCCTTGAGTCCAGCTAACCGGCCTGCTTGCTTGTTTCTGAACATTCCTCCCCAACGTTTGCAAAGCCCACGCACGCGCACTCGGGACGACAGCCGCTGGAGTCGAACAGGGAGACATCGTTTCCGGTTAAACCGCTATCATTGTCGCTTTCATTATTTCTCAGCCATCTCTCCCGGCGAACGCACACACTAGCTAGCCCCTTTTACGAATAGATGCTCCTCCGGAATGCTGTGGCCAAAGCTCAGGGCCTGGCCCCTTGCAGATAACGTGCCATTGATCTGTCTTGTAGTCTGTAAGTGTGCCGCCATAGAGAAAAGGTATGGCGAAATGGCCCTACGGCACCCGTAGCCTGCTTATGCTCATGCAAGGAGCTCCCGAGCGACTTCGTACGTGTTGTAGTACGCCATCCCCTCCTTCCTGTACGTGTCGGCCTCCACAAACGGCAACGTGGCATTCAGCACCATGTTCGCCGGCTTGGCGAGGTCGTACTTGGGCCAGACCGGGAGCACCGTCGCATTCACGTTCTCCGTCCCGTCCCGCCTCCGGAACCTGTTGACGACCGACGACGGGTTGGGGTCCAGCTTGTTGACAAACCCGACGTAAGCCACACCGATGGCCCGCGCGATCGCCGCATTGGCGTCGAACTGCGGGCTGGGGCCGAGCTGGCCGGTGATGTTCTGGAAGCTGAAGGCCACGTTGTCGCCGTGCTGCACGCCGGCCGTGGGCGCCTTGTTCCACGGGCGCGTGTCGAAGCGGAAGCTGTACACCGCCTGCCCGGCCGCGGTGAAGAGCTCGGACAGCCTGCGCCGACCCGAGTGCATGACCATGTCGCCGCCGATAGCCGACGCTCTCCGCCACATCAGTCCCATCGAGGGGAAGATGGTGCAGTTGGTGATGTAGTAGGGAGGCTCGTTGCAAGGGTCGTTGGGGTACAGGTCCAGCAGCTTGCGGATGGTCGGCGGCGACAGTGCGTAGCCACGCCAAGTCATCATGTCGTTGAACAGGTCCTCGTCCGTGTTAGGCTTAGAGATGCCCGACACGCTGAAGCTCGTGCCCTCGTCCGTGTTCGTTCCGATGAGCAGCGGCACCTTGACGAACTTGCCCTCCCGCATCAGCGTGCTGGGGTAGCCGGTCAGAAAGTCGCCGTCGATGATCGGGTTCCACACCTGCGTCGGGTGCGCCGCGAACAGGTCATCCTCGCCCACCCCTCGGAGGCAGGCCAGCTGGTCCTTGGCCTTCCAGCAGCCAACCGCGCGAGTGAGGTTCTCGACCGGGGAAGCGTAGTAGGAGAGGTCCTGCACCGAGGTGCCCGTGGGACCGCCGCTCTCCATGATGGCACCGCTGAACAGCCCGTCGTTCCTCCCGTCGTAGGAGAACAGGTGGTAGCCGATGCTCTGGGCCCCCGCGCTCTCTCCCCAGATGACAACCCTGCTCTTGTCGCCGCCGAAGCCGGCGATGTTGTCCTGGATCCAGCGCAGAGCCATGCGCTGGTCGAGGAGGCCTGCGTTGGACGAGCCCTCCACGAGCAGCTGGGGCGTCGCCATGAAGCCGTACATGTTCACCCGGTAGTCCAGCGACACGGCGATGATGGGCTGTCCCATGTCCTGGCTGACCCGCACGATGCCTGAGAGGTTGTACCGCGGGTCTGCCGTTCCTCCCTGCGACAGCCCTCCGCCGAAGATCCACACCAGCACCGGCAGGTTGGTGTGTTGCCCGGACGGCCGGACGACGTTGAGGGTCAGACAGTCCTCGGAAATGGTGGTCGGGAACGACGGGTTCCACTGCCGGCATGTGTGTCCCAGATGGGTGGCATCTCGGACCTCGCTGAAGGAGCTGTTGAGGCTCTGGGGCCAGCGGAAGCGGAGCTGGCCCACCGGCGGCTGGGCATAGGGAACTCCCAAGAAGGCATCCTGTCCCCAGCCGCTCAGATGGAGGCCTTGGTAGGTGCCATTGAGTGTCTTGGCAGTCGGAGCCGGGCAGCTGCTGGCGGCGTATGCCTGGCCGCACAGCTGCCCCAGCGCGGCGAGAAAGGGGAGCGCGGTCTTCATCTTGAGATATAGAAGGCCCGTACACGCGCCGGATAAACTGAGGGCGTACCGGCCTTGCGGGAGACGGATGGGGGGCAGCCACATTCAGCCATAACGGCCGTCCCAGGAACACGGGGTATTTAAGGTCGGCATCGCGGTTGTCCACGCCTCCTCCCTGGTGAGCTCAAGCGGCATGGGCACCAACGATCCGAGTCGAACGCGCCAGTCCGACGGGCACCAATGGCACCCATTATTGGAGGAAAATTGCAGCCGGCGATCGACCGCGCTATCTGGAGCAGTTGGGGAACGGAATGCTACTCTTCGAGTCGCAATAGCAAAATAGGCGGCGGGGTAAGCGGGGAGGTTTTGGAGACCCCCAGCTCAGGCTCGCTCCCAGTTCACGCCTAAGCTACCCGGACGATGGGGTCTGTGGAAGTTGACAAGGTTGGCCTTGGAAACGGAGCGAGAGGGTTGCTGGGCCACTCCGCTCAATCGCCGTCGCGGGGAACGAGAAGCGGAGAGGGCACGGACGCCGCGTCGTTCCTTTCGCAGTCGTCGCCGCTCAGTTCGTAAGGTTGAATGGCGGAAGAGCCGCAAGGGTAGCTGGCAAGGTCGCATCGCGGCAGGACCGTCGTGCCCAACTTCACCGAGAGTCCCCCGCCGGAGCAGAAGAGCGTCGAAGAGAATTGGATGCCGGGTCGAATTCTAGGTCAGCCGTTGGGATGGAATTGGAAAAGAGGGTGATCAGGGGGAAGACGGCGCTGGTTCCAATAGGCATATTCAAGAACCGGCCCTCGCAGCATTCCCCGGATTTTCTTCATTTCGATCAGTAGTAGTGGTGGTAGTAGTAGTAGTATTAACGTCTTGCCAGAGTCATTTATATCAGTAGTCAGTTTGGTAACGAAGAGAAAAGCGTCCACTCTGTAATTGTTAGGTGAACATGGGTAAAGCCCATAGCTGGGACAGTGATGGAAATCGGAATGCACAGACCATATGGACGCTATTGGAATTTGTTATGTAATCAAATTTAACCAATTGGGTGCCGACAATGGTCAGCCCCTGTCAATGCCAAGTTGGACTTTCCTATCAAATCAGTGCACTGCTGGAAGCTCTTCTAGCAACCTGGTGAACCCAAAGAGGAAAAATAGTTCCAGCAATCATCGCCAATCATTGTCAGAAATCTCTCAATATCACCAATCAACAGAGGTACCACCGGTCTTATCCCTAGAAGCTCTTTCAAGATCCCAGGAAGCACTTTCAAGTCCTTCAGTACGAGCCTCTTTTGCGCACCATGCTCTGTCGGGCTTGCCAGCGGGCCGCGATGCTGGGTGGGAGGACGGCCATAACAACACCAAAGTCGACATACCCTACCTTGACGGTTGCGCAAAACCGGCGGAGAATCTCAGCTATCACTGCTCCAAGTCGAAGGCTCGATCGTCTCCCCAGACTAGTCTCTCAAGGGCCTGGCCGACACTCCGCCTCGGCCTTGTCTCTCCCTTCGACAACCTTCCCCACCTCGCTGCTCCCATCACGGCCCTACTCCGCCGCCTCCGCCCCAGCGCCTCCTACCCCGTCGGACCTCCTCCCGTCCTCGACCTCCCCCTCATCGAAGCTTGAGAAGCCGGACTACCTCGACGAGGCCGAGTCGCGAATCTGGGATCTCCTCGTGGCCGAGTTCGCCCCGGCCGAACTGGTCGTCCGCGACATCTCCGGCGGCTGCGGCTCCATGTACGGGATCGAAATCAGCTCCGAGAAGTTCCGCGGCGCCGGCATGCTAAAACAGCAGCGCATGGTCAACGCTGTGTTGGGGGACATGCTGAAGCAGTGGCACGGCGTGCAGCTCAAGACGAGGGCGCCATAGCCCGACGTACCATTACATCGCCACCAGTCGGCTCCGCGATAATGCCGTTTCTCGAAAGAGGCCTTACCTGGCAGGTCGCTTGATACGTCAGCCCAGCGTTTATCTACCACTACGAGGGATAGAGACGTCGTAGTCGAATGCTAGAAGTGTGATTGCATTGCCGGTACACGAGAACAAAAGGTAGTTCTCTAGACTGTTATGTACATATACGATATATCCATACTATGCAATTAAACGACAGCGACAACGACCCCGTTGACACAGTGGGCAGTGCAATGTTCTTACCCCCCTTCGAGTCTGTTGCCACCTAGTCTCCCCTAAGCTCCGTGATGGAAAGGTGGCAAGTCAAAATATTGGCTGCAGAGACAAGAAATAGACACCCACCCAATCCTACCTACGAATAGATATATCGTTGCCTCATCCCGTATTCGAAGCCTTCTAATAGCACCTAAGGATTCACGGGTCGTGCGCCTCATCTAAAGATAAAAGCAAGGCGTCGGATGTGGCGTCTTTGTTCCTTCGATCCTACAAGACGTCAAGTTCGCCCTCTCCACATTCGTGTGATGCCATCGCTCCGCTGGTGCTGAGGGGGTTTAGAACTGCCGTAGTCATGGGTCTCCCTTAGTTCGCCTTTCGGAAATTCGCTGCAGGGAGGGGGGGATACGTCCGACTTCAAGCTAAGCAAGACCGAAGCGATGGATATGTTACCCAGCACCCGAGTTACCCGGTACCTGGTAATAAGGAAATAAAGAGTGCTTGGAAGGCAGTCATAACCAGGGCTAGCAAGCACCGTCCTGGAAGCAAGGAATAGACACTGCAGAATTAGGAGTGCCCTGGTTAGCAATACGCCCAGGAGTCAAGTGCCCAAAGCTATGGCACGCATATTTGAGACTTCCTCCGGGGCTGTCTTATCTATCCTCTTGAATGCAGCTTCAAGCGTTCGCATGCGGCAGTGGTTTGTGCTTGTAAAACTTGTGACATTTTAAGTAAACGCTGGGCACGCGAAAGACGTTAATAGTAGATACAGATAAGACGCCGACGAACGTCATAACAAAAAGCAAGGAAAAGATCATCTCTCTGGGCCACCATGTGGGCCGTTGTACTGCCGGGGGTATATGCTAGGGTACAAAAGAGAGACTGTGAAAATCACTATCCCACCGCGTTCCCATCGCCGCTAAACCTCAACCAAGATCGAGTGCCGCCCATCTTTCCATTCCGTAGTGAAAGGGCCAGCCGGGTTGTCGTTGCTGCATCATCGTCGTGCGTCGCTCGTTCGGTACCTGCCTGTCCTTTTCATTGCTCTTTTTTTTTGAAAATTTTTCTTTCTTTTTTCGTCGTTCCCATGTCTTCTCCCGCCACTACAATTCCCTAAATCCTCACTACCCATAAAGGGGTAACTCTAGGCGGGAAAGCCTTAAGAGGGAAACCTATATCCATCATCGCCCAGGATAGCCTTAGCCCTGGAACTAAAGCTCATCCTTCAAATGCTCCACCTTCTCCTTCACGGCCGCGGTGACATCACTTGCCGCACTGGCGGCCTTGTCTCCAGCACTCTTCGCCGCCTCGGAAGCGCCACTTGCAGCGGCGCTAGCGTAGCCGGCGACGGATGCAGTGCCAGTTGAATACGCCGCACTGAGGCGTGAATAGACGCTCTCGGAGAAGCTGGGCTCCTTGCCGTAAAGGAGTTCGGATACGATGCTGCTCACTGCCGCGTATTGCTTCGCAGCCTCCTCAGATGCCGCAGAGGCGTGAGCTCCAACGACAGAGGCAACGGAGGATGCACCTCCAATAGCGGCCTCGGTTGCCGTCGAGGCGTATGCCCCGGCCGCAGTGGTTACGCTGTCATACCACGGTGTTGGCGTGGGGGCGCCGTATACCTGTATGCTGATCTCGCTGATGGCTTTCTCACAGCGCTTCGAGAGAGCCTCGCCGGCTACACTCGCAGCCGATGCGACATTGTCGTACCCTGCGGCCGCCGCAGAGGAGACGTTCTCGCCAACGACAGAAGCGGCGGATGATGCGGATGCACCTGCGGCGGACGCAAAGGACGATGCGCCCTCGCTCGCGGCAGAGACGACCGATGACGCGGATCCGCTGGCTACCGAGGCAACTGAGGAAACGGTGCCAGCTAAGTCGGTGGGTGTCGGCGTAGCCGTCAGCGTGCTCAATGCCGAGGACGCGGCAGCCAAGAACTCAGAGTAGCGAGCGTGGGCGACGCCTATACCAGCGTAATAGTTGTATCTCGCATTTTCTAGCAGTCTCTCCACTGGCGATGTGGGCGTCGGCGTCGCGAGCCCAATGGCGATCTTGGCGCTCTCGTATTGATCCTCAGCCCACGCCCGGCCCTGGCTCAGCCTCTCAGCCGCAACTGCTTCAATCTGGTACCAGTCGACGAGGGGCTCTTTGGTCGGCGTGGGGACGAGTTGGGCACTGGCGCTGCCGTAGAGATCTCCCGCCACGCTAAGAGCGGCATTGAGGCGGGAGATGGCCGACTCTTGAGCGCGGCTATAGGCCGAGGTGACCGACGCCAGCATCTGCTCGTGAACCGGCTTCGGGGTCCCGGAAATCTGGGCAGACACTATCTCCAGGGCACGCGAGTACTGTTCCGCGGCGTGGGATACCGCAACCGAATAAGCCGACGAAGCGGCCGAGGAGATAGTCAGGGGTACGTCGGTCTGCATCGCCGATACGAAGCTGGCGGCGGACTCGTACGAATCGTCATCGAGGATCGGTTTGCGGCTCGGCACTGACTGAGCTGCGGCGCCAAAAAGGGCAGATTTGACGGAAGTTGATGAGGTCGAGGATGACGCCGGAGGGTCATCAAGAGCAGCCGGAGAGGTAGACTCGGATGTCGCGGGCACGGCTTCAATAGGCGCCGCAACCTCGTCCACAGGTAGGTGAACGGGGGTAGCCTGGCTGGATTGACCCAGCTCGGTTGCGTTCCCTACAATGATAGGTGTCGCCTCCAAGATGATCGATGATGCTTCAGAGGCCAGTTCTGATGCCGCTATCTGGGTGCCTTCTTCTGCTGTCTCGATCGTAGTCTCGTCCGCCGCATCATCGGCCGAAAACAAAGCATCAGAAACAGAAGCGCTGGCCTCGGATACCGCGCTACGTATGGCGGAGGAACGGCTATCCACAACGCGAGAAATGCCCTCCGATATAGAACTGCTCACGCCGCTCACTGCGGAGCTGGCCTGAGAGCTGAGGCTCTCGATGGTAGCGACGGGCTCCTCATCCAGAACGCTGCTCGCGGCAGATGCGGCCGGGGCAGATACAACGGAATGCCCGGCTTCCTCGACGTCCTGTACGGTAGTTTCCGCGCCCTTAGCGCTCTCAGCCGCCTCGGCAGCTGCCTTTGTGAGCTCACTATCAAACTCGTCGGTGGTGTCGCGGGCAATAAGCTTCCACTTGCCGACCTCCTTAAGTCGTGCTAGCTCTTTGGCCGCAGATTGGGCGAACTGCATGCCCTCATCTTCGACCGCCTGGCCAGCGTTCTGTGCCTGCTCGAGGCTGGGATGGGTCACGATGAGCTGTTCCAACTCCTTTTCCCACTCGTCGAAGCGATCCTTCAGTAGGTGGTATTTCGCCCAGTCCTTGTAGGTGATCCCTTCCATCCACGCCCACTTCATACCGATTTTCTGGAGGGCCAGGTCTCGAATGGAGGCGAGGATCCTGAAATGGTTCTCAGCAGCCTTGTTTATAGCAGCCTGCAGTTCCATGTCGTAGTTTTCCTTCCAGGATCGGATATCTTGGGCTTTCTGCTTGATCTCCACGCCTGCTCGGCGAACCGCTGTCGACAGCTGCTCTTCGCTATCTCCGTAAGTGACGGAGCCCTTGTCCACAGCGCCCGCGATATCCAAAATGTCCCGGCGAAGTTGGATTAGCTCGTTAACCACCGTCTGCTGCAGCTGCTCGACCAGGGCTTTGCCCATGGTCCGGGCCTGCCGGCGGACCATGCGCTTCGAAATTTCGTCGACGCGTTCCTCAATCTCGGCAGCGCTCTCATCCGCAGCCTTGGCGTATTTGTCTTGCCATGCCTGCAGATCCTCTGCAACCGTCTCGCGCGCAATTCTGCGCTCCTCGGATTCCTCTCCCTCAGGGATCTCGGGACCCGGAACGGCCTCCGCGGATCTGACCCTAGCGGGCTCTGTCGGGGCAGGCGCCTGCGTCATCTCCTGGTTGGAAGCGGCAGCAGAGACAGAGGGAACGTGGCTTGAGGGAATGCCGGTGTCGCTAGCAACTGAGCTGGATGAGGCTACAGATGACGGGGCGGATCGCGGAGTCGGCTTGGTGAAGGAGGACGAGGCTTTGCTGGATGGGCGATATTCATGTTAGCTGCTCGTCTAAGTCTTTACACGAAGCCAATATGATCTCACTGCACGGAACGTACCTAGTGATCGATTCGACTAGTGACTTGTGGGTGCCGTTGTTGCCGCTATACCTGCCAAGTCTCTGGCCGATCTTCACGAGCTGCGGCTCGACATTCTCCACGTAGATGATCCGAACCTGGGGCCATACTGTGCCGTCAAGGAACAAGTATGTCTTGTTCCAGGCCCACAGGACGGACGGCACGGCGGTGCCTGTTGTAAATGCAGAGACGGCCGTGTATCCCTGCCAAGCATAGGGTTGGGCGAACTGATAGGTTGGTAGCAGGACGTCGTGATATGTCTGGAGAGCGTTTGTGCGAGCGATCTCGTAATAAGGCCCGGCGGCGGCGGAGAAGCTGTCAACGTGAGGGCCTAGGGTCTTGTCGTACTGGGACCTCGCTAGCGCCTGGTACTTGAGAAGCTGAGGCTGGACATTCTTCTCCCACTGCACCTGGCTCAGGGCCTGTGCCTGGGCAACGCGCGGAGCTCCGTACTTTTTTGCGTATCCCCAGGTTGGAGCGAATACGGTTCGGTCGACCGTGTCATAGTAAGGCTGGACCAGTTGGACATATGGTGCTGCATACTCGTCATAGTATGGCTGTAGGTACGGCGAAACGATACCCTTCACTTGGAAATACGGCTTGCATATGCGCGGAGAAGCTCCTGTACACTGATCGAGCGTCGGCGGGCAGCGGAAGAGGATGGTGAAGATGGAATACCATGTCAATAATCTGTCGGAAGCATGGCGTCGTTAGCTTGATGCATCACCAAAGGCGAACCCGATGATTTGGTCGCTAGTCGGGCAAGAGTATCACGCATGACTGAAGAGGGAAGGGCCAACGGGGAAGAAAAGTAGGCGTACGCACCTCGCGACGATGCTGAAGCCGCGAGCGAAGACACTAGAGCGCCTCGGCGCCGCTGTCCTTCCGCGAGGACCAGGACCGACGGAATGACCATTGAGCGACGGCTTGGTGGTGCCATTAAGGCCACCGTTCGTTCCGTTCATGGCCTTGGGGCCCTTCAGGGGCAAATTTGTATCGCCCATGGCCGCTCCAGCGCCAGGGCCGAGGTGATGCGAAGGATGGTTCCAATGCGCCTGGGACAGGAACGATGAATGGTAGGTCCCAGAACCGCTTGGCGTTTGTGATGCTCTCGTAGCGTATGAATAATAGAAGCTGATCAGTCGCCGATATTGGCCTGCAAGAAATAATAGCCGGTGCTGTCCTACTTCCGTAGGTGGTGCTAAGTCAAACCCTCCACGTAGCCCGAGAGTCGGGAAACGTTCAAAAGATCAGAACGGGGAAGGGGCAGAAAAGAGTGAAGCTCAGACGATGTCACAGCTCCTCTCTGCCTTAGCGAGGAATGCAGGGGCCGCAGAACCCGGGAGCGGGTTTTAGTACAGCCTGTAAACTTGGTCGAACGGCAGCACGGACAACCTGCTGTCTGAGCAGCGAACTCGAAACAGAAAAATGTGGGTGTCTCCCACTCCGCTATTTCTGTCTTTCAGAGCGAGCCGAAATGAGAAGGGGAGAAATGCGTTCACTTCTCCATATATCTAGTATGTTGAGGTCGCCGAGGCAGCGCGAGGATACTAGACGTGTCGATTCGTCCGAGCTGCTTAGCGCAACCTTGGAAGCCTCTAAGCGCAGCCAGCCACGGACGTCATCGATCAGCCGGTGATTCACGGTTCTGGAACCCGACCCTGCTTTGACCACCAGCTGCAGCAACATCCACCCTCTACAACTTGACCAGCCTACAGGTACCTACATAGTCCGTACTCATTGGCTGAGGCAGCGCTGCATCTAGCCATCCTTGCACATCTCATCTGTTGTTCATGCTGCATGTCAGCCCATCGCTGCAAACCCTACGAAAAGTACCTAGGTTAGGAATAATTGAAGATCTGAAATTACAGCGGCGAAATGGAGCTGGAGCCGTAGAAGCATGAGCACTCCGTACCTACCTAGGTACTACTTCGCGATGGCGCAGATGGCCCAGCCTACGAACTCCCTACTTGCGATACGAACCTTCATCTTACCCACGAGGTCTCTTGTCCCTTGTTAGCAGTGAGAACTAAAACTGAATAAAATAATTTGCGAAAAGGGAGGTACCTAGGTATGTACGTGAACGTCCCGCGGGTTGCCCATCTCAGGGTCCTCGTAGGGTTGAGACTGGGGCGCCTTGCTCCGCATATCGCCGACAGCCCGGCCGTTTCAATGGGCCCACCAAGGACCGCACGCGAACTTGTGCGGCGGGGCGGGCACTGGGACTGCTCCGTGGCTGCAGACTGAAGGCGGCACGATTACAAAATGGTAGACTTCTTCTGATGACCTAGCCGAATCAACACCTATCCTTGAAGGCTTTCGGATGCGGAATTTCAATTGCCCGCCATCCGTCAAATTGATAGACGTCCTCCGGTCGGTAGATCAGCTGTTCTATGTCGACATCATCGATGTAGCTACCTACCTCCGAAGATAGGGGCGTGTACACGTGCAGTATCTTTAAACGGGGCAAGGCGCATCAATGAATTGGCTAGGTCCGATCCACTGGTCCAGTCTCCGTCCGGCAGCTGAGCATTTTGCTTCGACGTTGATATTTCTCGGACCCAACAAAATAGAAGAAGCTTCATCTCTCTTTCCTCTTTCTTTCGATAAGACAAAGCGTGGTGGAAAATTCGGCACTAGCGGCGCTGTCATGGCCGCGACCTGACTTGTTCAGACCCCGCAGAGGACCCACCAGCAAGCACTGCCAGGGACTTGACCACGCCGCCATTAGCTTCTAGCAACGCCAACCTGATCATTTCCAACCTCCTCAAGCAGACCAGCCTTCAAACCCGCCACCCTTTACCGGCTCTTCGCCTCCGGGGATCACAGCTAAGCGGCAACAGCAATGTCCTAGTCCTCAACACTCCTCTTTCCTTCGCTGCATGGCACCTCGAATGATCGCCATCTACGATTCGCCGTATCCGCAAAGCTTCCGCGAAGACGAGTGAGCGCAGTGATACAGCGATGGCGGCCGACCTGGAACCGAGTGACCAGCTGCGTCTGCGGTTGACCGCTGGCGCCAACGATTCGCAGCCTTCCTCGAAATCGCATGCGAGCCCCCCCGATGTTACCGGGCCTTCAGACCCCGATACGTGCCGGATATGCAGAGGCGAGGCTACGCCGGGAGAGCCGCTCTTCTACCCGTGCAAGTGCAGTGGCAGCATCAAGTATGTCCACCAGGACTGCTTGATGGAATGGCTTTCGCACTCGCAGAAGAAGCATTGCGAGCTCTGCAAGACCCCGTTCCGCTTCACTAAGCTGTACTCGCCAAATATGCCCAAGACGCTCCCCTTCTACGTATTCGTCAGCCATATCGCCAAGTACCTCCTCGCCAATATTCTCGTGTGGCTACGCGCCGCCCTCGTCATGAGCATGTGGCTTGCATGGCTGCCGTATCTCGAGAGAACGATCTGGTCGTTCTTCTTCTGGATTAGCGACGAGGGCCTTGGAGGGTCCCCCTCTATGGCCTTTTCCCGGCAGCTCGCCGATGCCCCGAGTACGACCGATCCTTTCTCGATGGGCGGCTTTGGGAGTTCTGTCTGCCCTTCGAGTCCCCTTTTCGCCACAACGACTTCGATGGCGGCCATCGGTGGCGTGCTCGACAAGACGCAACTAGACTCCGTTGTCAAGGCCTTGTACGATATCAATGTCAATTCAAGTGACGGTCTCTCCGCCACGATTCTCCGCCTTTTATTCGGGTCGATCGGGTCCACGGGAAAGCGATCGTCGTTCCATTTCAGTAACGCAAGCTTCGAGGCCGACTTGTCGTACACTGACCCTGCGCGGCCGCCGTCGTTGCTGAGCGAAGTCGGCTTCCTTCGCACCCTCACGCGACACCCCCTGCTCAACCGAACAATCATCACTATACTAGAGGGACAGATCATTACTATACTGGTTATCATCTGCTTCATCCTCGTCATCCTCGTCCGAGATTATGTCGTACAGCAGCAGCCCGAGATCAACATGCGGGCTGCTTTTGCAGCTGCCGAGAATGCTGCCCCGCCGCCCGTGCCGGACGTGGACCCCGCAGATGGGGATTTGGAAGGCGAGGAGGATGTGGATGATCTGAGAGGACCGGACGAGCCAGACGATGAGGTGGACGTTGGGCTTGGCGGAGCAGAGCGTCAGTCCGGTGCGGACGAGGCTGAGGCATCCGGACATGGGAGCGCATGGGAAGACGAGTCGCCTCAGGGACCCCACTCGGGAATGCCTCATCACTTCGCCTTCAACAGTAACAGCAGCAGCAATGACCGCGGCGGCAGCCAAAATGGGACCGAAGGGGATGGAGATAAGAGCGGCCCCGGCTATGCATCCGACAATGTTGATGCATCAGCTATCGATGCTTTTGTGAAGGATTCCGCCACCCACGCAGCTACAGTCCACGAGTATCTGCGTATTTATAGAGAGGCAGGAGGGGATCCCGATCAGATATTGAGGATTGCGAAGGAAGAACAGCTAGAGGAACGATTGCAGTACTGGCTGCGCCTGACCGAACAAGTGCAGGAACGCACAAGAAAGGCTATTGGGGAAGCAGTCCAAGCCGAATCGTCTTCCGGCTCCGTCGCCGAAGCAAGCACCCGGGCGTATACTGCTGGGCCAAGCACGCCTGGCAACCTCGTGGACACGAGCTGGGCATGGCCAAAACACTTCGAGGAAGGAGCAGACACGCCATATCAGTTTGGGGGGGCTGATATAAAGGGCAAAGGCAAGGCGACAGAGGTGGAAAAGCAAGAGACGTCTTCGCTCATAGCAGGATCCTCGCGACCTCGCTCGAACACAGACGGCCCACCGTTGAATAACGGCCTTAATCCGCTTGCCAACAACAGCTGGTCATTCTCGGACTCAGCCGCTCCATCGCCAACAGCGGCAGAGCTGCCCCCCTCGCTCGCTACATTCCCGTCACCATCGGATGCGGCGATAGATGAAGACACACAAGTTGGTTCCGAGTCCGGCAGATGGAGTTATTCTGCGACGCCCTCGGGGTCACTGCCAGAGAGCGCGTCGTCGACTGGTCTGCGCGGTGAGGAATCCGACGGCCTACCCGTACCAGAACTAGTGCCGCAGGACAACGAAGTGACGAGCGACAATACCCCTGTCCGCCCCACATCCTCCGAATGGGACAATATTCCCGATTTCAACGACTTGCCTCCTCTCCCCAACGATGCAGATGCGCCCAACCCCCACGGCGCTCCCCAGCGACGACGTGCTGGTATTCTAGACAGCCTTGCCGACTTTATGTGGCGTGACGTGAACGACCTAGATCCTGCCGACATGCTTCTCCCCGGCGCTGACGGATTTCCTGAAAATGACCAGATGCTGCAACAACCGCCGCAGCTGGGTGACGCCGGTCAGGATGGCGAGGGGTTGGCCGACGATTTTGACGGCGACCGGGAGGTCGTGGAAGCTGCGGTTGCCGCTGGCCTTGATCCGGAGGCCATTGAGGATGCCGAGGACCTTGAGGGCGTCATGGAGCTATTAGGCATGCGGGGGCCCATTGCTGGCCTTTTCCAGAACGCCATATTCTGTGCCTTCCTTGTGTCCATCACGATTTTCCTGGGCATCTTCCTACCTTACAACCTGGGTCGGCTTAGCGTATGGGTCGTGGCGAATCCGATGCGGCCAGCCAGGATGCTGTTCGCCGTGTCGAAATTCCTCCAGGACGTTGCCGTCCTACTACTCGGCACGGCCTCCTTCGCAACGCTGTACATTTCCTACCTCACTTTCCATGTGTGGGAGCAGGTCATCGGGCAAGTGCCTACCACCCTGCTCGCGCTCCTTACCTCCTCCCTATCGACATCGCGGAACATGCTCATGAGCGCCGCGGCGAGGATCTTCGACAGTTTCTTTGTGGACCCCCCCATCATCTCGGCAGGGGAGGTGCGCAACTTTTCCGCCATCAGCCACGAGGCTTTGTTGGCGCTGAAAGGTCACGTTGTCTCTTCGTTTTCCACGGCTGCTGAGACTATCGTCTTCCTGGCCGGCGGCGACTATTCTTCCAAAACGGCCAGCGTCCTTGCCTTCGCAGCGAATATCACCAGCATAGCCTGGGATAGTGCAAAAGACCTAGCGTCTCTGCTCTCCAATCCTGGGTCATGGGTGATTAACCTGGACTCGCCCGACGTCGTTTCGTCCGTTAACCCGGAGCTGGCATACTGGGATGGAACGGATCGGTTCTGGGCCATCATGGTTGGCTATGTTGCCTTGTGCATCACCGCGGCCCTCTATCTACGCCGGGGAACGCCTTTCTCTAGAGGCCAGACCGGCCAGGAGTGGGAGGCTTCCATTATTGACGGGCTCAACCAGGCCAGCGGAGTGATGAAAGTCATCCTCATTATCGGCATCGAGATGCTCATCTTCCCTCTATACTGCGGCCTCCTGCTAGACGTGGCGCTTCTCCCTCTATTCGAGGACACCACGCTAAAGTCGCGACTCCTGTTCACCGTCAACTATCCCCTTACGTCCATGTTTGTGCATTGGTTCGTGGGCACGGGGTACATGTTTCACTTTGCCCTGTTTGTATCCATGTGCCGCAAGATCATGCGCAAGGGCGTTCTTTGTGAGCTTACCCCGTTCCCGTTCCCGCTGGTGCCGACTAACCTGATGCTACCTCGCAGACTTCATTCGGGACCCCGACGACCCCGAGTTCCACCCAGTGCGCGACGTGCTCGAGAGGAATGTCACGACACAGCTGCGTAAGATACTCTTTTCGGCCTTCGTGTACGGCGCCCTCGTTATCATCTGCCTTGGCGGCGTTGTCTGGGGCCTGGCATGGACGGCACCTGGCGTCTTGCCGATCCACTATTCGTCTAACGAACCGGTCCTGGAGTTCCCCATCGACCTTCTGTTCTACAACTTCCTGATGCCCCTAGCCGTCAGGTTCTTCAAGCCCAGCGACGGCCTGCACGCGATGTACACGTGGTGGTTCCGGAAGTGCGCCCGTGGGTTGAGGATCACATGGTTCATGTTTGGAGAGCGCCGCGTTGACGAGGAGGGCGTGCTTGTGCTGCAGCCTGACTCGCCGCACCTCCAACGGCCCTGGTGGAGGAAGTTCTTTCTCGAGTATACCAGTAGCGGCGAGGTCGTCCCGAAAACATGGAGCGACGCCTTTGAAGGTGGCACGAGCAAACCGACAACGGTCATCACCGTCGAGGAGATGAACTCGCTCAACGGCCGCAAGCGCGATCTAGTGCGGGACAAGCAGCTCATACCGGACGGGCGGTTTGTCCGGACACCAGCATCGGACCAGGTCAAGATCCCCAAGGGTAAACAGGTGTTTCTGGAAGTCACCGAACTCAATGCGAGGCTCGACGGGCAACCCGACCGCAACGATGGGGACCTTTACTCGACGGAGCAGTACCAGTTCGTCTACGTGCCGCCGCACTTCCGGTTCCGCATCTTTCTCTTCACCCTGTTCATCTGGCTTTTTGCGGCCGTAACGGGCGTCGGCATCACGATTGTGCCCCTCATGTTCGGGCGCCACATGTTCAAGCTCCTAATTCCGGCACACATCCGGACTAACGATATCTACGCCTTCACCATGGGCATCTACATCCTCGGATCGCTCACCTACTTCGTCTTCCACTCCCGCTCGATCTACGGCAAGATGTCGAATGCAACGCGCCGCACGCTCGCGGCTTTGACGAACCACGACGCTGTTAGGAACGCGGCAGCCCTGTGCTGGCGGGTGGGGAAGCTGCTATACGTCTACTTCTTCCTCCTGATCGTCTTCCCACTCTTGGCCTCTGCGCTTGTCGAGCTCTACCTTCTTATACCTCTTCACACGTATATGTATCCTGACATCGTGCGACCAATGACATCGCTACCGCCGCCGTCGTCGTCGGCGGCGGCGGCGGCTGGTGTCGACGATACCCGGCATACGGTCCGCATCATCCAGGCGTGGACACTAGGTCTCCTGTATCTCAAACTTGCTGCGCGCACCGTTACGTCGTGGTACGACGAGACCCGCCTCGCCGCCGCAGTCCGTGCCATCCTGCGGCGCGGATGGCTCGAGCCGGAGGCGGGCATTTTCACCCGCGCTTTCGTCCTTCCCGGCCTTGTGCTAGGAGTTTCAGCTATCGCGGGGCCGTTGCTCGCCGCGTGGATCACGCTTACCTTGGAAGCCGGCAGCGATCGCGGGCCCCTGGATGCGTCCGAGATCACACGGGTGTACCGATCAAGCTTCCCGACCACCGCTTTCATGGCGGTAGTGATGTGGGTGCTCTGGGGCATGATAGACATCTTTCGGTCTTGGAAGGTCCGCATTCGAGATGAGGCGTATCTTATTGGAGAGCGTCTACATAACTTCGGGGCAGGCACCAGCCCCAGCATCCGGAGAGCGACTTGGAGGGCCAGCGGGGCCAGGCTTTGATGAGCACGACGAGGCCTTGATGCGCTGTTACCGCTTACCTCTTCCCTCTCTGCCTCGACGGTCCACGCAACTTCTCCCTCTCTTACCCTCTCTCCTACCCTCTTAGTAATTATGTTTTCTATCTCTTATGGTAAATGCCAAGAGGACAGCAACCCGGGCCATTTTCCGCTCTACTACTACGGTTTTCGGGCATGGCGTACTGGGCAGCGAACTCGTGGGTTGGTCTTCTAGGATTATGGCGGTGGCGTTTATGGACCGTATGAATTGTATCCATAGTATCCTAGCCTTAAAAAGGAAGGCCGGTATTCAGAACTATTGCTGTGGTGGATCGTGAGGTAAACCCAGTGGTGAAAGACGCAACCTCCATGTTCTGTGGTTAGTTCAGGAGGTCCTGCGACTGCACAAGCCTACCTGCCTGTGTACGTACCTAGATGTAGATAGAGTCAACTCCAGGGTATTATAAAACAGAAAGGCGAGGAACAGATGATTCCTTGTTAGCAATAATAGAGAGGCTGTTACCAGCTCGGCGTACCACTTTTATTTTGACATTTTCACGGCACAAGTAAGCTACATAGGTACCTACAGGTAGGTACCTACAGGAATGTCTTGCGTGAAAAGTCGAAGTCTATATCATTATTACAAAGAGGCTAAAAGTAGTGTATACTGTGGTACATGAAGGGAACATAAGCCTTGAGCCAGAGTCACGGCATGTGATGGACAACTGAGAGCGTCCGCGACGAAGTCGGCAGGCCTTTTACGACGACCCGGACGCGGAAGGCCGTACGCTTTGCGGGTTGTGGAAAAGGTCGAGCGCGTCCCATTTGGATTTAAGAGATCCCAGCCGGGGCAAGTTGGACATCCAGTATTGTTCTTGGGGGTTGGGGATGGCCGGATCGATGTAGCCGGGGTAGGTGCCGTACGAGTCGGCAGGCAGCTCGCTGAGCAGCTTCTCGTGGAAGCCCGTGAGGAAGGCGCGGGTGGTCTCGGGTAGGCTGAACAAGCCGATCGCGTAGCTTTGGTAGAACATCACCTTGTCTCTGCGGGATTGTCAGTGGGAGAGGAACTACCTAAGTGTCTACGGGGGCTCGGCAGACGTACCGGTGGGCATAGGCTGTCGCGTTGTTGGGCACATCGCCGATAGCGCCTCCGCTGGCGTCGAATATGATAAACCACAGGAGAGTGCCCTTGGCGACGTCGTTGAGGTAGGCGAAGAGGTCCGTGATGGCCTGGGGGGACAGCAAGTCCTGCGGCCGGAAGGCAAGGCTCTTAGAGTAGAAGGGGGTGGCGGTATTGGAGAGATATAGCCCCTCGTTCTCGGCCTCGTGCTCGAGGGAGGCGAGCCAGTCGTTGACGACGATGGTGCCGTTGCCGGACTGTGGTAGCCGCTGAGGGATGCCACTAGCCTGCCACTCGGCCTCGGTGCCGTAGAAGGTCCCCGTGATAACGGCGCCGAGCGGGTGCAGGACGAACTCGGTGCCGAAGCGGCGGTCCAGCGCCGGGTCGGCAATGAGGTTCTGCCAGGTCTGGTAGATGGGCGCCATGTCGGAGGGCCTCCCGAAGGACATGTCGAAGGTGTACTGCACCACGTTGCCTGGCTCCGGGTGCGTCCTCATGACGAATTCCGTGATGATGCCGAAGCCTGCGCCAGCGCCTCGGAGAGCCTTTTGGTAGCCGGGGCAACAGCCTACGTGTTAGCCGGGGTAGGGGCAGAAACAGGGGACAGAAGTGCGGGAGAAAGGGGAAAGACTAATGCTGAATGAAAAGGGGGATGCGAGAGGAAAGGGCCTACCCAGAACAGGTCGGTGTTGTTATCGGCGTTAGCCCGGACTATGCTGCCATCGGCGGTCACGACTTCAACCTCGAGGACATGATCGAGACAGGACCCCCACATGCGGGACATGGGGCCGAGTCCTCCTATCGTGGCGTGGCCGCCGAGCCCGACGCCGGGACACACGCCATGGGCGAAGGCGCGGCCGCCGTTGTTGGAGAGCAGCTGAGTGACATCGCCCAGTTTCGCGCCGGGACCGATCGTGGCTTGCCAGGTGGTGTTGTCCATGCTGAACTGCTGGAAGTTGACCATGTCTACGGCCAGCTCTCCGGAATCGCCGCCCAAGCCTGACAGTCATCCTCGTTAGTCCGACGTCCTCCTTCGAGTTTCCACGCTCCCCTCCCCTTCAATCGAGAGAACGTAGTAGGAAGAGTCGCCACAGTACCATAGTTTCTGTACGAGGCGGGCCGGTCAGCATTCATCCCGTCCCAAGCTTCATATATCAGGCAGGCTGTGACAGGACTCACGCATAGGAGTGGCCCCCCGACCTGGCCTGGACCTTGATGTTGTTCTGCGCCGCACACCGAACCACGGCGGCGACCTCCTCGGTGGAGTTCGGCCGGACGACGGCGGCGGGCGTCACGTTGGCGGCGAGGTTGTACGGCTGCACCCACGCCAGCTGGTATACGGGATTGCTGGGAAACGCGACGCAGTTGGCGCGGCCGCTGCAGACGCTGGTCAAGCAGGCCTCGAAGGGCGAGGGGGCGCTCTGGGTCAGGCCCATGGTGGAGAGCCGGGCGAGCAGAGGTGCCGTCCCGGGCAGGTAGGTGCTAAGGTAGGGAAGGAGGACGAGGAGGAGGTAGTAGGGTATTTCCTAAAAGAAGAAGAACGAAGAAAGAATGCCGAGAGGCATCTGGAGAAGAGGGGAGAGGAAAGAAGAGGACTGGATCCTAGGAAAGCGACGGGAGCGATGTGGTTGTCATGTATGACGACCGATCGCGAGATCCTCCCGGGGGCGGGGGGAAAAGCGAGATGCAGGACGAGAAGGAAAGCGGGAAACGAGCTGACCTGCCTCACAAGGTGGCACCGGCGAGGCCAAACGGGGGGCAGAAGCGGCAAGTGACACGACACGGGCACACGATTCTCTTCTCGCGTCTGCTGCCCGGTCATGGCCGCTTCTTAAGGAGGGCTCGGTCGTCCAGGCCGCCCTCCCGTCGCGAACGGGCGCACCCGCGTGGATGGCGTCGATGGCCAGCCAGCAGCAAAACGGCCTCCCTCCTGCTGGAGGTAGCTCCCGGCGAAAGGAGGATCACCTACAGGAAGGCAGCGTCCAATAGGGCCGGAAAAGCCCATGGCGGACGGTGAATGGATGGCGGATGGGACGGTACGGGGGCCGTGGTGCTTCCCCGAGATGGGAGCACATGGGCGAGGAAGAGCAACACGACGGAGGGCCAGTCATCCTGAGGTCGTTGTCTGGGCCTCCATTTTAGCGCAGTGCCGCTCGTAAAGGAGGGCGTGGGTGCGTGGACGGTGGCCAAATGGCGGGCGGTCGCGGCCAGAACGGACAGGGACAGGGGGCAGGTGGGCGGGACGCAACCAACTGGGGTTCCAGTGGGTGTCCACTGGAGCTTACCGCATGCAGGGGTCTTGACAGCCCGATCTCGCGCGCTGGTTGGCGGGCGGCGGGAGATTTCCAGCACCTCATCTGCGAGCCCAGCGCAAATCCGCTACAGCTCGTCGACGCCACCGCAGCAGCGAAAGACCCTGAAATCAAAATGCGAAATAAACATACGGGATAGGCAATGCTGCACGAAATGAGGAGAAAATTTCGAACAGAGCAGTCCCAGATAGATTCCCTAGCTGGATCCCCCGGATGGAGGGCAATTACCCATATTTCTGGTGACGTCCTTCTCGTAGGACTCCGTATAGGTCAAGTCGGTTGCGACTGCCGTCTTCTGGATTCCCCGCGTCGATCATTTCCCCACCGAGTGAGACATACACTGAGGCGCAGGTCACACGCCGGATCTTCTCCCGTCTTCGCAGAGCAAGGAATGGATTTGTGCTATGTTCTGTCTTCGCCATGTTCTGTCTACGCACCATCGCGGATACCGGCCAAGTTCCTGCTGCCGTGCGTAGACGATGGCTTAGCGATTACGTCGGGCCTCAGGCGGCCGCCTTCATATCGGCCTCCCACTCGGCCTTGACCTCCGCGGCGAAGGCGTCGTCGCTCAGCACCCGCCACCCCACCACGGCCATGCCCTTGCCGCAGTCGACGGCGGCGCGGTACGACTTGTCCAGGCCGGCGGCCTCGGCGAAGGCCTTGGTGTGGTTGCCCTGGCCCGGCGCGGTGTCGATGCCGAAGCCGCCGTGGAAGCCCGGGCACTCGTAGCAGACGTCGCCCATGTCGGTCGAGCCGGCCAGGAAGTCGGGCGGGTCTTCGTACGCGACCAGGCCCTCCGGCATCGCCTCGACGTAGGCGCGGCACAGCATCGCCGACGGCCGCACGTCGGCGTACGAGTTGAGGTGCTGGTAGCGGATCTCGCAGCCGGTGGCCAGCGCGGCGCCCTCGAAGCACTTCTGCACGCGCTCCCACAGCGCCTGCGCGGCCGCGCGCGTGTCGCTGCGGACGTAGTACTCGACGCACGTGTGCGCCGGCGTGACGTTGGGCCGGTCGCCGGCCTGCCGGAACACGCCGTGGATGCGCTCGTGTGGGCGGATCTGCTGCCGCAGCATCGACACCGCGTTGTAGGACAGGCACACGGCGTCCAGCGCGTTGACGCCCGTCCACGGCGCCATGGCCGCGTGCGCCTCGCGCCCAGTGAAGAAGACCTGCATCTTGACGTTGGCCAGCATGCGCAGGAAGGCCACGTCGCGCACCGGCGCCTTCAGCAGATAGCCCGGCCCCGGGTGCACCATCAAGCTGGCCGCCGCCCCCTGGTACGCCCCCGCGGCGATCAGCTTCAGCTTGCCGCCGCCGCCCTCCTCCGCCGGCGTGCCCAGCAGCCGCACACGCCCCGGCTGGCCCCCCGACTTCTGGAGCGCCGCCACCACGCCCAGGAACGCCGCCAGGCCCGCGCTGGCGATGAGGTTGTGCCCGCACGCGTGGCCCACCCCCGGCAGCGCGTCGTACTCGGCGTTGAACACCACCAGCCGCCCGCCCTCCCCGAAGTCCGCCGCGAAGCTCGTCTCCACCCCGTACGCGTGCGGCGTCACCTTGAAGCCCATTTTGCGGAGCAGCGTCACGAACGCGTCGTGCGCCTTGTGCTCCTCGTACGCCAGCTCCGGGTTCGCGTGGATCTGCCGCCGTTCGATTCAGGCTGTTAGTACTAGGGCCGCACCTAAGGCCGTACTCCCTAGGACATGACACCTGTCCCGTCACCAGCCCTGCCACCTACCGCGCGGTTGATGGACGATATGTCCGCATCGTGGGCGTCGATCGCCCTCCGGATCGCCTCCTCTGTGCTCTCGCGGGCGTCCATGCCTGTGTTCGTGAGATTTGGGTATTTGCGCAAGCCGGATGTGTGCTAAGCCACTCAAACTTTGCTCGGACGTCGTGCGGTTCAGGTTAAAGTAGTGCGTTCTCGCGCCGAATGACGTTCGTCCTGGCGCTCTCCGCATGCCGGCGGCCGATCTTGGAACTGCTTCATCGGCCGACCCTCTTCCGAGTGAGGGGTTAACCGCCTCAAAGCGGGCCGATTTTGCTGATGAAGGCTGCGGGGGCTTACCCGATGATAGTACCCGAAGACGCAGCCTCGGAGTTGTCTGAACGCAACTCTCCTCCAAACCTTCGGGATCCGTACTGATTTGTATTAGGTAATACTTTGTATCGAAAACCTTCGACCGCAGGTAGGTTCCGTAAGTAGAAGGTAGGCGTCATCCTGATTCGTCGGACAAGACGAGAATGGGAGGGAGATAGCCTCAAGTTCCATCGTGACTCGCACAACCTTAAAGTAAAGTCTAGAGTCTCCAAGTACTACTTACATGTAGCCAGCCCCATCCCGGGCAGTTCCTCTCCTTACCCAACCCTCAGGTCCCGTGATTAAGTCCCGCTGCTGTGCCAGGCGATCACACGAGCGGCCCCAAGAGTCTGTTAATCAACGGACGAGACATGGTTTCAATAAGTCTCCGTCGCCAACGCCGTGTGCCCGACGACATCCATCGAGGGGGCGACGAAAGACACACTGTGACTTGAGAGAGCCAGCCACGTCGATCATGAGATCCAATGACGGCAGGTTTGACGCATATCCTTCTACATCTACTAAGGTAATATACGCTAAGGCGTGTTTTGCAATGACTTCAGACACCTCGTAAGTGCGTTACGCAGTACCAGGTCCCTATCTCACCCCTTCGTCGGCGCAGCTGACGGCAAAGGAATACCCGGCCCGATGACAGTGACAATGGTGGTGAACACCCACGTGCTCGGTCCCGCACCTGATCCTGCACTCGATGTCGCACTCGATGCTGCACCCGGCCCTGCACTCGACGCAGGCGCCGAGTGGCCTGAGGGTTGAGCGCTCGAAGTACTATCCGGGGGGCTCTGGCTCGCCGATGCTGTCGTCGTTACGGCCGAAACAGGCGTAACTGGGGTCCCGCTAGCCGTCGACGGTCTCCGTGTGCTGCTGGCGGAGGGAGACGCCGACGGCCGCGTAGATGCCACCGGGCCGGCCAGAGACGGATTAGCCGAGATGATGCTGGAGAGCACGCTGGAGAGCCAGGCACTCCCGGTCAGGCTCGTCGGCGCCGGCGCCGGCGCTGAGGCCTTCTTTGTCTGGGTGGATGGGTTGGGGGCAGGGGTGGCAGACGTAGTAGCGCGGCTGGCGGTTGTGGTAGGGCGAGCGCGGGGCGAAGATGCGGTAGTATTGATGTTGTCGCTTGTCGGAGCAGTTCCCGAACTGGGCTTGATGGTGGAGATGGCTACTGTTGTGCCGTTTCCGTCGCCGGGCCCAATGATCGTCTCTATGATTGTCGTCCGGATGGTCGTGTAGTACTGTCCGCCGCCGAGCCCCGTGCTAGGACGCCCTGGCGCCGTCCCGGACACGCTCGTGCTGTTAGCTGGGGCAATGCTACTAGCCGCGGTTGGGGTTGGCGTGCTCGACAAGGAGAGCGAGGGCAGATACGGAGGCGACGGCGACACGGTGCCAAATGATAGCTTCGGCGGGGACGGCGAGACGGTACCAAATGACAGCCTGGGCGGGGATGGCGAAACGGTACCGAATGACAGCCTAGGTGGGGATGGAGATACGGTTGAGAAGGATAGCAAAGGGGGTGAAGGCGAGATATCCGAGAAGGAGAGGCTCGGCATATAGACGGAGGAAAACGTGCTGGTGGTGCCATCGCTCAACGGCGCCGGCATTCCTCTCGGCAGGGCGCCAGAATCCCGTGGAAGCCTCGCCGGAGTGCCCTCCGCTGCAGCGAGCGAGCGCGGTTAGCTATTAGTGCTCTTTTCATGCGGTATGCAGGGATAGCGCGTACCTCTAGGGAGTGCCTCCAGGGCGGAGGCGAGGATCACAGCAAGTCTACTGTACATTGTTCAGTCCTGCTATATAGGCACGTATCGCCTGGAGCAAAGAAGGGCGAGGCAGGCGCGATACTTTGCACCGCTGGGTTATTTATATACCGGATGATTCCCCCAATTATTATCGTGCCATTTCCTGAATTCTCAAAGGCGATGATGAATTCATAGATTCTACGAGGGTGGAAGGCAAAGATTTGCGCCGAGTTCTCCACCAGTAGGGGCTACGATGCAATCTATCCTGCCTTGGAAGCGCGTCCCGAAGTCTTGGGAAAATGCGGGTAATCTTGATAACTTGGGGTTCTGCCTTAGATATTCATGTTAGGCGAACGGATAGTAGATAGCCTCGCTTACCGGATTAGACGGCACACATATAAGAGGGAACCTTATACTATACTTCAACTTCGGATGCGACTTGGTTGAGCTTACTGAACTCTTTCCCCGTGCTTACTTGAGGTGCCGTGGCATACTAGGGCGGCTGAATACGTGCTTTATATCGAAACGAGAAAGCCCATCTTCGCGATATCTGCTCCTCATTCAAGCTGAGCGCACCAGGTAGGCGAAGAATACTTCAGGGATTTTCATCCCATCTTTACCAGTGCCCAACCATTATAAGGCAGACTTTCTCCAAGTTCCAGCAACATAGCAGGCGGTGGTCTAGGTCGGCCACTCTGGTCAAACTATGTTACGCGGAGGAAGGGGAAACTGAGGGAAAAGGGAGAATAACGGACAACACGGGTTCGATTCCCGACTTGACTGCAACGACAGTCCAGTTTTTCGAAAAAAAAAAACGGCAATCTCGACGACACCGCGATGCGACGAAGCAAAAACCCGCCGGAGTTTTTCGTAGCCCATTACTCTCGGATACACACATCTAGGTTGATGGGCAATCTTTTTACCAATCTGTCTTCCTCTTCCTCTTTTTTTTTTCTTTTTCCTTCCCTCCGTGCCTACGTGCCTACCTAGGTATCTGCACTAAATCTATGATGTAAGCAAGGTAGGTTGACTAAAAGTCCAGCAAATAAGTAGGCACCTATGCATGAGAGCGGATTTTTGTGCATCTCTACTCAAGAGGAACGACAGTCGGAGGATAGCGTGGCAGTATGTAGCACCCTAGTAGCTTAAGAACCCGAGCCTTGCGTTCCAAGCTATTGTACCACGATGTGGCATTTGCTTTCAGTTACTCGATCCTTATATTACCCCAGGCACCTGTATTTCTTTTACCGTGTGCGTGCTGTTCCAGCCATGAAACATGGTAATATCCGCTCGACAGTAGAGCCCGTATAACTCCTAAGAGGCAAGCTCCTGCCAGAATTGTAAGCAGACGGTGCGAGAAACAATGGTAGCGCTATTAATATAATCCTGGGCGTTGAGTCTGCGTTGATACCCCCGAGGCAACTTCGCTGGCAGTTACACGGGCGACAGGCTTTGTCAACGGTTCACAACATTGCAGGCGAAACTACGGGAAGATGCTCGATAGAGCATTACATATCTTTGCCGCCGTTCTGCTTACGATTCGATTCTAAGTTGTGGCAACTGGCTCTCCACGGTCAGGAACAACTGGCGCGGGAGCGGGTAGCCGCGCCCCTAAGGCGTCGGCGTCCACTTCCAATCGTAGTCGAGGGAGATGGCGTGAGGCGCCGGCAGCGCGGGCCAAAAAAGTAAGGCGGCTCGTCTGACAACTGGTGGCTAGACGACCGGTGGCCAGGCAGGCTGGCAGGCGGGCGTCTGTCGGCCGGGTCGGATTCGAGGGGAGGCCCCTTGCATACAGGCCCGTCTCGGCCGAGCAGAGAACAATTATTTACGCCACGTATCTATGGCTGCTTGCAGATGATCAACTTTCAACCGACTGAAATGCGCATTGCGCCTACCTCGACGCGGTGCAAGGGAAACCGTGCCGTGTTCTAGGCCGCATTCGCCCAGCGCGAAGTGGTTTGGGGGCCGAGAGCTAGATCCCTATTCTGGCGTCGGTCGCGTCGTAAGTGCCAAGCAATCCTTCCAAGGTTGGGAAAGCGGCTGGCAGGAGGGAGGCATCCGAGGACTTGGATTTTGATTAAGCAGGGTGAGGTCATCACGATGGCAAAACCGCCGCCATTCAGCCTCAGCGGTCGGCAAAAAGAAAGTTTGATTTAAGCTTAGGAGGGAGAGGCACAGAGGGTCTGGGAGGGGGAGGTCGGCTCAGCCTCCTCTTCATGCTGTGCCACCGGCAGGAGAGGAAAACTCGGGATGGTCAAATTTCTCGGACAGGGGGTTTTGATGGCTAAGCCACAGGTTATAGCGGTCGTTCCCCTCCCCCGCGGTGGGCTTTTCCGGACGGGGCCTCCGAGGAGGGGTTTAGCGCAGGCCGCCGGGGCCTTTTGGGCCGCTATGCTTCAGTGGCTTGAGGGGTGGCTTGAGGGGCAGAGGGGTCCAAACTTCTTCGCGTCGCACGTGCTACGCGGGCAAAGTCGGGAATTCGCGCAGCCCAGCCAGCCAGTACGCAATTGGCTGGTGGCTGGCCGGAAGAATAAAATCTGCCTCGCAGGGCTGAGCTCACGCTAATCTCCGAAAAGGGGAAAGAGATGAAGCACCGCTGCAGCCAAACTCACTTGTGTTCACTACCTTGGATAACCCGACCAAGAAGGAAACCATCGCCGGCGAGGGTCCCGTATCGAAATTTTTTTCTTTCGCGAGGGCGAAGGCTGCTTGTCCACAAACTCAGCACTAATGCCGGCTTTCGCGCAACTTCGCATCCTTCTTCCCGCCTTTCTTCGCGCAGCCCTCCCGCTCCAGCTTGCTCACCCCCCCCCCCCCAACCTCTCCACTCGCCGAAGCGAGCGAGTTTGGGGGCCGAAAGGCTCGACGCGTCTCAAAGATCTCCAGGACGTCGAGATCCAGTGTATCGTCTAATATGGAAGCTGGTCGAAGGATAGCAGGACACGTAGTTCGTAGCGGAAAGTCCTAGAACCCCCTGCCGGCTGCGGACAGAATGCTAGCGTCACTGCCGGTACTTGGGCACCTGTGGAAGGCACATCTTCAGGACACCTGGACGGTATCACCGGCTGCCTGCTGTGCGAGCAGAGACAGCCCTGCTTGCGCGGCCGGTCCGGTCGTGGCCATGGCTCGGCTCCTTGCACACACCGACTTTCACCGAGGCGGTACTTCGTTGCGAGGATGCAGTGGATGCCTACGGAGCGGAGTCGAGATGCAAGGCATGTGGATGGTAAGCAGCTTGCTGACCGTGTCTGGGACCGTTGGACACACAGGGAAAGAAGGCAAAGTAGCGGGAGGGGGCCCGCGGCCCGCATCGCAGGCTGTAACCTGGCCCTTTCGGCTGCCTTCTCGTTGTTGGTTAGGTAGGCGACAGGGTGGCGACTCCGTGCCGGAGGCCAAAAGCTCAGAGGCCAAGAGCCTAGGTAGGTTGTACGAAAGCGGACTACCGGCAGTAGTCTTAGTAGTCTTGTACGGTGCGCAAGGGGTTTGTTGTTTGCCTCGGCCGACGCGACCCTTCCACCAGGGCTCATGACGAGATCCCTGACGAGGGGGTGACGACGGAACCAGGCCACGATAGCGCCTGACCACGAAAGCGCCCCGGATATGGATGGCCGCGTCGGGGCTCGCCTGGGCATGTTGGCTGATTTCTCCTCAGGCTGGTCGCAGATGCGTTTGTGCGCCGTCTGTATACCTCCCTGCTTGGCGCAACTGGGCGTCGGCGAGGACAGGTTGCTGCGTCTGCTGTTGTGTCCGTTACTCCATGTAGGAATTACTACCCATCCACGGCAGCAAGAGGAGCCTCAAATCGGAACCATACCGCCACTAATCGGCGGGATTAGTCTGGGATTGGCCTGCCCCTCACTGCCATCCACGGGTATGGCACTATTTCGTGCAGAAGGACGCGGGCCGTCATCGCCGTCTGGAGACAAGTTGAGGCTGAATGTACGGTATTGGCCGCCACCGCGCGCCTTGTGGGATGGAATCAGCAACCGAGGGCGCGCGGGATTGGGCGGTCTAACCACCGCCGTCCCAAAGTCTCCTCACCCACCGCGGCACAGAGAGAACAGTGACGACGGTTCCCGGGCACGCAGCACGTAGGCCTGTGACGTCCTTTCACAAACTGGGCGACAAAGAGATTACGCAGAGCAGAAGAGCATGCGGCCCTCGCGGCTTCTTTTGTTGCTGATGATGACCGGCCAGGTGCCCAACTCCCGGCCGCCCCCGTTGCCCGGTCGGCCCACCTGTGCCGTCGTCCCGCCATTCCTGTCTTTCGCCTCCGCCAGTTCTTCGCCTCCGCCAAAGTCCTGGCCTCGAAGTGGCGGGAGGACTTCCAGGTTGACGAGAGCCTCTTGCCGGGTGCGATCCTCCCGATGTCGTCAGTCGACTAGTGCGTACTGTGTCCGCTCAGTAATAGGCTCCCGCTTATCTGCAGTGCGCTAGCAAGGTCTTCCGATCGGCAGGCAGACAGTCTGCACCTACCAGGTTCGAGCAGGCAGGCACTTATACGGGCTCCAGGTTGGCAACCCTGGCGGGTCAGGCGATGGGCAGGCAGGCGGATACCTATGGCGGGCAGGCGGGCAGGCAGCTAGATTCCGTATCCGTACAGTCTGCACTGTGCCGTACGCCGCGGGCGGCGTAGGTAACCACCGACCGGAGAAGCTCTCCGCAAGGGCGCACCTCCTAGCAGTCCGCACGGCTTGCACGGAGTACTTGCGCGGAGTACTTGCGTGGAGTACTTGCGGTGGCGTCTGCAAACCACCGCAACTACGTGCTGCGAACCTGCAGTCTGCATCTCCATCTTTTTGCCTTGCTCGTCCGAGCTCCAGGGACGCCAAGGACCCTAAGAGCGCAGCGGCCGCAATGAGTCAGTCCGCGGAACAGCAGCAGGAGACCACACCGTGCGCGCGCAGCGATGCCCCCGGTTCTTTTCGCTGCACCGCGGTGAGCAGAGCGATCTGGCCACTGGGCATTCGACACTAAAAGGCCAAGAGCGGAAGCGGCCTGGAATGATAGGGGTACCCCTCCCCCGCAGGGACGCACGGACTGTATGGAAGACGTTAGGCCGTCTCCCAGGCCCCAGGCCCTGAGGCCCTTTCGAGACCCTCTGCATCTTCCTCTTTGGCCTCAGAGGCGTTTCGTCTAGCGCCTCGAATTGGCAGCAGACGACTGGATAATTGCCCAGCTATAGCGGTTTCCGGCTGTTTTCGAACTCCTCCTTCGGTCCCCCTCTCCTCTCGTCTGCGGCCGAGCCGCGCTTTTCGACTCCCCGACGGCATGAACGCGGAAGAGCGCGTCGTTGCTGCGGGCGCTGTCTGTCGAGGCCCGTCTATTTTTGCGCCGACCATCCATGCCCAGTGGCCCAGGCGCCATTAGCGGGCGTTGGTAGGAGGTTTGGTGGGTTGTTCCCGTCCGCGATGTCCCTCATCCAACCGGCCGGCCGTCTCTGGAGAGACAGCGCTAGCCGGCGCGCAAGACCCCCAAAAGGGCGCCCTCCGAGAGGCGCTGGGCGCGCCGTGGGCGGAGTCGAGTTGGTGGTCGATTAGTAGGGGATCCTGTCGATCTAAGGTTGGCGCACTGCCCTTTAGCTTACAGGTCGCCAGTAAGGTTTCGCAAGCCGGCTCCCTCCTCAGCTGGCCGCTCAGGCGGACTCGCTTCTCTTTTCCCGCAGCCCTCGTGCCGTCCGTTCCACACACACGCCCCCATTTCTGCAGACCTCTCGAGGCTCGCACCCCGACTCACACCCCCCCCCCCTCCGAGGGTCAGTCGCTCCCTCCGCCAACCGGACTCAGCCCCCAGGCTGTGATTCTCTCCATTGGCTCGGCGACCATGCATGCGTCTCCTGTCGGCCTCCTGCACACCCCCCTCCTAGCGCGCCCTTGCTTGCATGCTATTCCAGTGCGCTAATGGTGTGAATCACCGGTCACTACGGCCAGTACATGCGGGGAGCCCGTGTGCTGCTGGTAGGCCCTGTTGGTTGGCCTGCTGGTTGGCCTGCGGGTTGGCCTGCTGGTTGGCCTGCTGGTCCTGCTGGGCCTGCTGGGCCTGCTGCTAGGCACCGCTGCTAGTCCTGCTACTGGGCCTCCTGGTAGGCGGGACACTGCTTCTGCTGCAGTTCCCGCTGCAGGACTCCCCGTTCGGCAGCGCGCAAGGGGTCGTCCACTCACAACCCTCCTGCAAGTATATCAGAACGGCTTCTCCCCGAGCCATCTCTGTCTGGTTCTGCTCGCCCACCCACTCAGTCACCGTCCTCCTCCAGACGACGCCCAACACAGATCAGTTCGTATCTCGTGGGCTTGCACCTCTTTCCGCTCCTGCTCATATATTAGCCCACCCATACAGCAGTACAAATACACCTTCACCCCCCCCCCCCCTCCCTCACCCTCAAAGCCTCTCTGGGTCTATCACATATCGCACACACTCTCCCTCTTCCCAACCGTCGCCGTCGCCGCCGCCGTCTCCTCTGACCCCGGCGCCCTCCCTCTCGCTGTCTCCCACTCCAGTTACATGCCCCCATGTCGTTAAGCGCATCTTTAAAAGACCGCTTCGTCCCTGACACGGCCGACTGACACTCAACTGGACGGGACACACGCCGCGACCTCTCCGTCTGCCCCTACTATACGAGCTACAGCAACAAAGCTACAGCAACTAGGCTACAGCAACGAAGCTACTACAACCACGGACTGCCTTCACTCGGAGGAAGCCACCCTCACCCGGCAAGCACCTCAGCGAGGTCTACCGGTAAGGTCTACCGGCAAGGTCTACGGGTATTACCATACGTTTAGCACCACCGTCGTCGCCACCGCCGCCACCATGTGCCTCAAGACTATCTTCCACAACACCTACGCGGACGGTGACAAGGACGTCACCGAGCGGGTAGACTGCTGCACGCCGGGCTACATGTGCGCCCACCCTCTGGTGCGCGAGCTCGACCGCCGCGTCCCCTTCACCAAGCTGGAGATGATGGGCATCCGCGGGGCGCCCGCCCCCACGCCCTCGCACCTGCGCCCGCCTACGCCTCGGTCCATGTCGCCGCCCGGTTCCCGCGGCGGCGAGGCCGACAAGAAAGCCAGGAGCCCCCTTAGCCCCCGCAGCCCCCGGAGCCCCAACAGCCCCAGCCCCAGCCCTCAGCGCAGCCACAGCCACCGGTCCTCCGGCATCTACGTCAACGGCGTGAAAGTCGTCGACACGCGCCAGCGCGAGCGCGAGCGCCGGGAGCGGCCCGTCGTCCTCGAGCCGCGGCGCTCGGCACCGCAGGCCCCGGAGCCCCCGTCGCCTCTGCCCATCCCCATCAAGCGCGCCTCCACCATGCCCTACGGCATGGAGACCCCGCCCGAGCGCGGCCGCCGGCCCATCATCGTAGAGGAGCGTGCCCCGCGGCAAGTCCCCAACGCCGCGGCTCCCGGCCCCGTCGAGGTCCTGGAGCACTCCTCTCGCTTACACCGGCGGCCGAGCCAGCGCGACACCTCGGGCGACTTCCTCTCGCCCTCGTACCGGCGCACCACACACTCGCCGCAGGGCTACGGCTCGGCCGAGGACGAGAAGGAGCGCGCCGAGCGCCGCCGCCGCCGCCACCAGGCGCGCATGGAGGCCGCGGCCACGCCGTCGTCCATGCCGACCTTCGGCAACACCGACGTCTTCGGCACCTCGTACGAGTCGTCCTACGGCTCCTCCAACGGCTCCAGCTTCACGGCGCCGCCGGCGACCAACAATGGCGGGGGCACCGGGCCCTCGCCGGCCGTGGCGGCCGTCAAGAAGGAGCTGCGCTGGGAGGACGAGGTCCGACGCGACCACAACGCGCGCATCGAGCAACGGCCCAGGCTGTCGCGGTCCGCGACGTTGAACAACAACGCCGGCCTTCACGGCGAGGTCAAGTCGATCCTCAAGAACGGGACGAACTCGGCCAATACGACGGGCGCCACCTCGCCCGCCAACAACGGGACGGACGGGACGCCCGCCACGCCCGCCACGGCTACTACTACCAAGGCGAGCGCAGCAGCGGCCGCATCGCCCACTGCGGCGGCCGCACCGCCCTCGCCACGCCGCGGCAGCACCGCCATCGCCGGCGAGGAGCTCGATGAGCTCTACCGCTCCGTCGAGGGTCTAGGCATAGGCCTCCACGAGCGCGAGACGTCGGCGGAGCGGCGGCGGGCGCGGGAGCTGCGGCGCGAGCAGCGCCAGGCTGCGGCATTGGAGGAGCGCGAGGAGCGCGAGGAGCGCGAGTTCCAGGACCGTCTGCGCAACCGGTTCAGCATGCCGCCGCGGCGCTACACGGCCGGCTCTGGCACCCGGCGCCGGACGGAGATCTGGTACCCCGAGGAGGGGCGATACAAGTATCTGGGATAGGACTCTAGCTGCATTTCTTTCCTTGTGTCTTTGGCCTTGCTTTCTTCCTCTTTCTTTTTTTCATCTTCTCACGTTGTGATTTCAGATACTACTAGCTTTAGGAGCTCTGGCTTGTGCTAATATCGAAACCTCGTTTCTGCGCTCCCATCCTGCTGCTCATGCCTAACTACGTCCCTACGCACCTAGCTGTCGCTGTAAGAGGTTAGTACCTAGACGAACGAGCCTCCAATGGATAGCACACCGACACCCACTGCAGGCAGCAACGATAAGCGGGCGGAGGCTAGAACCGAGGCCATGTATTGGACTCTTCAAGGTTGCACTGCTTCCGTCCGATGAGTAACCGGCCGGCCCAGGCGACTCGGCAGTTCTCACCAGATCCAGCCCGCCGTAACACGCCCGCTCGTCCACCGAGAGAGGCTGTCCCCGAGATGCAGGTCCACTGGCCGCGCCATTTGACGCACACCGACTTGCAGCTGCCTTCCTATTACCCACTTAACAGCACCTAAAATCCAGTAAAATTCAACTAAATGCACTTCTATCTGCCTGCCTGCTGCCTGCTGCCTGCGGCCTTCAGTAGCGAAGCGACTGGCGCCGTTCATCGGCCTCTGATCCCTTCCGCTTTCTTCCTGTTGGTCACCTCTAACTAGTCACCTACAGCGCTCGGCAGTCATGCCGGCTTCGACAAGCGAGACAGCCTCTCCCATGTCCTGAAAGCCTGATTCCTTCCAACGACCCCACCCTCGCGGGGGGGGGGGGGGGGGGGGGGGGGGGGGGGGGGGGGGGGGGGGCGGGCCGGGGGGGGGGGGGGGCGGGGGGGGGGGGGGGGGGGGGGGGGGGGGGGGGGGGGGGGGGGGGGGG